>CAWUFW010019391.1:0-187950 GCA_963921515.1 Calotriton arnoldi
GTCTTGCTTCAGCAGTTTCCGTACCCTCCTGCGCACGTCATACCACCTGTTCTGGATGTCGGTCTTTGTGCGCCGACATGGTGATTGGGCGTTCACCCTGTTGATGATCCTCTCCCACATCTTGGTTTTCTGCGACATGGGGGTCTGTTGGACCAATGTGCCAAACAGCTGTGGCTCTACCCTGAGGATCTCGTCTACCAGGACTTCCAATTCACAATCTAGGAACTTGTGATTCTTCTTGGGGGCATGGTGATGGGTGGTGATGGTGGGTGATGTGTGTGTTGGTGTGCAGGTGAGGGTGTGTGGGTGTGTGTTGTGCTGGGTGTATGTGAGGTAGGTATTTGTTGGTGTGCTGCTGGTGTGTGGCTTGTGTGAGGGATGAGCTGTGGGTGTGTGGTTGCTTTCTCTTGGGTGCTGGCAGTGGAATGGCATTTGCAAAGGCTCATGGTAGTGATTTGTGTCCTTTATATAGGTGGAGTTGTGGGTGTGTCTTTGTTCTCTGTCCCCACCCCCCAGTATTTATTGGCTTGGTAATTGCTTGTTTGGCCTTTTTTGGTTGATTTTTCCTTTGTGCTGTTTGTGTATGTTGGAAACGTTCTTGTGACCGAGTCGGACCCTGCATTGGTCTCGTACGGTGTTTTCCGTTTCGTTCACGCTGTGTTTGTGCAGTTTTGTATGCTGCGTACGCGTCGGTCGCGGTGTATTGTGTTGCTTCGGCTCGGTTTTGTATGCGTGTCGGTCGTACGGCTTGTCCTCCGTCCGACTCGGTCGTGTTTTCGCGCCTTGCATCGTACTTTGCGGTTTGGAGTTGGCGGGTACGATTCGGTCGGATTTGTTCCGGGTGCGTGTCGGTCGGTTGGATTCGCGTGTTTTTCCGGCCGGATTGCTATTTTCCGAGCGGCTCGGTCGGTCGGCTTGGTTTCCTAACGTGTCGGTCGGATTTATCGCGGCTTGCATCGTACTTGGCGTGTCGGGCGCCACTGGTACGTGTCGGTCGGTAATTTTTCCGGCTCCGAGTCGGTCGGTGCTTTTTCCGGCCCGAATCGGAATCGACCCCTAAGTCCCTTATCCATCATTGAGCCATCTCATACGGCCTGCCCGACCTGCAATGCCAGAGCCATTATTCCCAGCCCTTTGATTAAGCAAAAAGGACTGGGGAACCTGTCCTGTGAAAAGAGGAATGAAGGGCTAGCTGACTACTTAGGTATCAAATGTGCTCTGATGAACACTAGGTCCCTGGTTAAGAACCATTTCTAATTTTCCGAGTTTCTTGAGCGACGACAACTTGAGTCCAGAACTTATTGCAGCGGTTCCCACTGGATATGATATCTTTCGCCTTGATAGACCTAATAAAAGGAGTAGAGGGTTGGCAATAGTTTATCGAGATCACTTCCAGGCTGTTTTTACTCCTGCTTCGGGGGAAGATCTCGAAGCGCTGCTGTTTAATATTGAACTGACCAAGGCTCAGTCATTTAATGGAATGGTTGTTTACCATGACCCCGGGCCTAGAGTGGTTTTTGATGACATAATCAGCCCGCACCTGGAATCACCCATTCTGAGATCTGGTTTCAAAGTAATAATAGACACTTTTCATGTTTTGGACTATCGCAGATGTCCCACACATCGCGCGGGACATCTGCTTGATGGGATATTACCAAACAATCCCAACATTATAAATCCTCTTTCGCTCCCTATGACCTGGTTGGATCACCATGTGGTGAATTAGCAGATAATGCTACAAGAAAAGCCACACCCTGAATTATGTAAAAAGTTCTTAGGCCAAGCCTGGCATAAAATACAAGCTATTGAATTAAATTCCTCACTCATAGCTTCACTACCTGAATTGGCAGAAAACTTAGATCAGATGGCGGAGGACTACTCCAATTGGATTAGTGTTGACCTTAATGACATTGCCCCTGCCAAAGGCAGGGTCAATAACATTAAGAAGCCATCCCAACCATGATTTGGAGAGACACTCCGGGCTTCTAAACAGGGTTGTTGGATGCAAGAGCATAAATGGTGCAAAGAATATGAGTCAGAAGAAAGAGAAAAATATAAATGTTGTCTTGCAGAATATAAAAAGCTTGTCTTTGCTGCTATATCAGCATATTACCCAGAACAAATAAATTTAGCGAGTGATTCCAACAAGACTCTTTTTTCAAACTATAAAAAAACGGACCCTACTCACAGCAAGCAGTTCAGCAGCAAATAGTCAAGATTTCTGCGATTCATTAGCTAGCTTTTTTCAGGAGAAAATAGTGACTATCTTTAACAAATCGACCGCTAACTGCTCCGGTGGCTTTGATAATAACCAGTCTCCAGAGGTGGTTTATTGATCATAGGCTTTAGGCAATTCGAGACCCTTCAGTAGAGCAACTTGTAAAGGCCATTCCGAACATTAAATCTGGATCCCCTCATGATCCCTGTCCCCCTAAAATAGTGCATTTAGCATCTGAGGCAGTAGCACTATACTAGACAAAAATGTATACTGCTATGTTTGAGAGAGGGGTATTTCCCTCCAATTGGAAGTCAGCCTTAGTGCTACCTTTATTAAAAAAAGATAGCCTAAATATGATGGATTTGAAGACATATCGTCCAATATCTCGGCTTCCTTATCCAGCCAAGCTAGTGGAGAAGGTGATGAGTGAGCACCTTGCCTTCTTCATAGATATAAATCATCTCCTTGACAACACTCAGTTTGGCTTTAGGAAAGGCCATAGCAAGGAATCTGCGCTAATAGTGGCTACCGTGAAAATGAGGTCGACACTGGATGGGGGCGGAAATGCCGTCCTCATCTTGTTAGATCTATCAGCGGCTTTCGATATGGTAAATCACGGGGTGCTGGTTGACCGTATGCGGAGCCTCGGGATTGATGGCCCAATGCTTGCCCTATTGCAGTCATTCCTTTCTGATTAGCAACAAGCAGTGTCTCTAGGTGAGTTCACTTCAAAACCTTACTTTTTGCTTTGTGGAGTTCCGCAGGGATCATCATTGAGCCCTACAATGTAACACCTTTGCTACACTTATGAAATAATTTGTCTTTTCATTAGCATCCTATGCTGATGATACACAAATAGTAGTCTCACTCTCCAAAAATGATGTCAACTCTAGTGACGTATTCAGGAACTGCATGAGTGCAGTAAGTAAATGGATCGACTGTAATTGTTTGAAACTAAATTAATCTAAAACCGAGGTTATTCTGTTTGGGAATAACTCATCTTTTTGGTCCCCAGAATGGTGGCCATCTGATCTAGGATCACTCCCTACCCTAGTTTCGCAGGCAAAAAAATCTCGGGGTGCAACTAGACAAAGAACTGAAATATAAAATTCAAGTGAATAAGGTCACCTCATCCTCCTTCCATGGTCTCAGAGTGATAAAAAAAAGAGAAATGTATACCCTTTCATCTCTTAAAACAGTGGCCATCACTCTTGTCTTGGCAATAGTAGGTTATTGTAACAGTCTTTACTCAGATCTGCCCAAGGGTCCACAAAAAAAATTGCAAACTCTCCAGAACGCTGCTGCACAGTTCCTGTTGAAAGTCCCTAAATTTCAATCAGCGAAAGTGGCCATCAGTAAATGCACTGGCTACCAGTTAAGCAACATATTATCTCTTTAAGGCTGTATGCACAGCCTATAAGACCCTTCACGGCCAGGGTCCTTCTTTCTTTAAGAAAAATCTGAGGTGGTACACGCCCGGTAGGGCTCTGCATTCCAATTCCGCAAAATACCTGGTGGTGCCATCCTTCAAACGCTCCTCTTAGGGCAGCAGAAGTTTCCTTAGGTCCACGGCACTCGATTGGAACTGTCTACCTTTTGAACTTAAAACAACAGCCTCTCTTTCTATCTTCAGAAAATCCTTATAAACCTTGCTTTTTATCCAGCAATTTAATAACTGAGTCCCACTGTTCCTTGTTTCGTATAGTGCCAAGACACCTCCGGGCAATCGTTCACGCTTAATAAAACCTCTCATTCAATCATTCATTCATTCACTGGTAAAGTTAGATTTAACATTACTGTTTTAGAAATGACACTTTTAGAAAGTGGACATTTCTCTGCTCTTACTGCTCTATGTGCCTGCAGCCTGACTCCAATACACATCTGGGGTGGGTGACAGCTACACTTTGTGCATTCCCTCTAGACGGCCACAAACACAGGAAGGATAGGTGTGTCTGAGAACACATCTGCATATTGATGGCTCTTCCGGGGCAGGCAGGGAGGGGGAGCTGACACTTACACCTTGATAGGCAGTGTCCTGTTCCCAGACAAAGAGCTGATTACCCCCTACTGATAGTCTGGAGCCAGGGCTGGGAAGAAAGGACCTATGTGCACTTCAAAGACCTTTCTCTAAAGTCACCCCCACTTCAAAGGTACAACTGGGTAGAAGTACTGGGTCTCTACCCTACCAAGACAGTACACTTCCTGACCTATGAAGAACTCTGCTAGGAAAAAGGACTGCTGTGCCGCTACAAGGACTGCCACTCTGCTGGACTGCGGCACTGGAAAAACTCCTTTTCTTCTCTGCAATGCTCTGCTGCCTGCTACCCTCTGCCCTGCTGAGGAAAGGACTGGACCCATCTCACTTGAACCCAGAGTGACTCCAAGGGCTTGCCCCCTGTTCTGATGTTTCAGGGATATCAAAGACTTCCTGTAACCCTGCAACTGCACCTGGACTCTGCCATTTGTGAGTCCTCTCCTGCCAAGGGGTGCCAACCCAGTCCGATACACTTGAAAGTGAGCTTTTCTGTGCTGATCCAGCAAACTCCACGCACGGATGACTGTGCACTGAATGGAACTGACACATCTCCTTCGACGCCAATACAGTTGCTGCTCGAGGACAATGCTTCAACAGACTGCACAGCTTGATGAGAATGGACTGCGCGGCTTAACGATGATGCATCACAAAGGGGTTCACTGACGAAACCTCTGTGACTGCGCGGATCAGAACTGATGCATTACCTCTTCCAAGGGATCGACGAAGAAGCATCTTGCATCAGGTCTTTGACGTAGACGTTTCCACCACCAAATTCAGCGGGGCCTGTGTGAGTCCTGTAGCTAGCCTGTGCTCCATGGCGGTTGGCCTGAACTTTGGATTTACCCCGGTCTAGCCTGACCAGACAGCGCAGGTTGGTGCTTTGAACTCTAAGCTCTGTTTTTGACATTTTCTTTAGAAATGCATAACTCCAGTTGTACTTATTGGATTTTTGTCATTTTGGTCTTGATTTACTCATAAAAATATAATCTATCTTTCTAACTGTGTGTGGAGTATTTTTGTGGTGTTTGCATTGTGTTACTATGTGTGTGTTGTACAAATACTTTACACATTGCCTCTTTAGATAACCCTGAATGCTCTGTGCCAAGCTACCAGAGAATGAGCACAGGTTATCTTTTAGTGTGTATCTAGCTTACCCTGACCAGAGTGGTGGTTCCTGCTTGGACATTTTTAACACACGCCTTTCAAAAATAAAAATAAATAAAAAGACATAAGCGCTTGTATTTTAATATAGTAGTTGGAGGCAGCAGAGTCAAATTGCTATAGAAATTCTGGCACCAATCTCTTACCTCATTGGATAATTCGTATCCCAAAAATATTATATTATGAAAGGCTGTCCTTGATTTCTGAAATGTATTTTGTATCCATTTCCAGCTAGAATGGTCATTATTCTGTCCTGTAACACTTCCATTATTCTTGCTGAGAATAAACCAGGTCTATTCTTATTCCCTTGGGTTAATCTCATATATGCATATTAGTCACCCCCAAATGTAAAGGCCCTCTAATATTGTGACTCAGATGCTATCTGAAACGAAAGAAATAGTTTACAATGTCTAAAGCTGTTTTGAATATCTGACAAACTAGAGTCGTCATAAGCAAAATACTGTGCCCATTTTGCACCTGTGTGAGTTCGAATTTCTATAACTCAGTATTAGACAGTATGAATTGTCTGGTTTTACTACTGGAAATAGAGAAGTAGTCAGAGTGGAGTGGCAGTGTACTATCTGGGTCATTTACATGGGACATTTACATGTTCAGCCAACATTTCTACTTTCTATTCATCGGTTGAAGCTGTGCTCAGTTTGAAAGTCTAGCAAACTATCATTATTTCAGCTACGTTGTCTATGCGCTCCATTGTTCTGCAGAAGAACTCTCATTTTCTAGAGCACAATGCTTTCTAGAGGTAAATCCTACCACTTTATACTTTTTAAAATGAAATTTTGAATATGAACTTTTTTTTCCTCACACTTTGCTCAGAATCTCTTTGTAGGCATTTTAGGCTTTCTGGCTGGCATACTCATACTTTCTCCAATACTCCATTTGGTTATTGCTTCTTTCCTTTCTGAGGGTTTGCTATCCCTAGAGTTCAGGGGACAAATGTGGAGGACATTCATCAGTATACTGAAACTGATTGGGCCTTTTCAAAGTGTTATACTCCCTCAGTTGATAATCCCCTACGGGCTCTTGCTGTTGAGGTGATCCAGTCCTGCTTTTCTGTTTGCTTTTTTGCTTCTTTTTCACATCAGTATTTTTAGGTCGAGCATTGTATATACTTTAGTATATACTTATATGTGTATGTACTTTGTGGGCGCTGGAGATCAGCCCTAGGACTTGTCTGCTTCCGCTTAGAGACTTTTTTTTCTGTTCAACTTTCTCTATTTAACTGTCTTGATAGAAAACGACCAGTAGAGGTCAGTGAAATACCAGAATTGCTTTCTGCTGAGGGACTTTCTTTTTTTAATTTTTATGGCAACTGCCTCTATTTAACTTTCTTGATAGAAAACGACCAGCAGAGGTCAGTAAAATAGCAGAATCACTTTAGCATTCTCTAGATTCCAGTCCATAGAAATTGTCTTCCACGAGCACCCGTAGACAATATTTTTTTAAAATCTTGTATTTTCAGTGATATGACCACCGAAGGCCCTGCTGCTGCTGACAATAACACAGCTTCAATTCAAATGCTACTTAGAACAATTGAAGAGACTGCATTAATATTCCCTATTGATTTCATGCCCAAATGAACCACTGGAGGCACTCCTTGTTCATTTTGTACTTATTTTAGAACCTCTACTAACACAGCTGTAGAGGGCATCCCATGGATAATGGAACATATTTAGCAAATATGTTTCCCAGATAGTACACTCTTTAATAGGTGGTACCATTCCATCGGAAGACATATAGCCCCTGTTGTACCATTCCCATGTGCAAAGCAGTGATTTGCAATCGGCACACCAACTGGCTTGCGGATGGGAATGCAATTTGCCAAGCAATTTTGGTACTAATAGGTCACGCTGCAAATTGTATATTTGCAGGGAGCCGTAAAATGGCCTGCTTCATGAATGTTTTTTAGGCAGGTTGCAGCTTGCAAGAACCTGTGTTTGGCTGTAAATGTAGTGATTGGGGCCTGCAATTAACAGCAGACCCCAGTCACTGCATTTGCATTCCAAAATGTGAAACATTTGTTTTTAAAGGAGCCCATGTCCATTAAAGTGGCTAGTGCAGCTGGTCTAAATTTTCTCATTTGGGAAGACTTTGCAGACAGTCGGCGGTCCCCCTAGAGACCTCCGTCATGATTCCTAAGGGGATGGTGTACCACTGGGACAGTTTCCCCTTTCCAAGCCAAATGTCACCAGGTTTTGGTATATTGTTGATCCAACACTGGGCCAACCTCTTACCATTCAATTATCCAATGGATCTTTTCTTTGTCGACTGAAAGGTAAAGGGAGTTAGCATAGGTCAAACAAGTTAATTAACAGTGCAACCCATTTGGCTACACAATAAGGACCAAGAATCAGTGAATAAAGTTCAGAAGTTTATTACAAATTAGTAGTCAGACTAAGGTAAATAAACCTCAAAACCATACTGTAAATATACAGAATAACAACAGGATAGCCTAACCTCCTAAAGAAGTTCAGGCACAGTTAAATGATATTATTTACACGTTACATAACTAAATATTTATTAAAATGTTAATAATTATTAACTATCACTAAATATTTATATTTAATTACCTCCCCAACCTTTATCTATACAAAACAACCCACACCTAATATATTAATTTAAAAATATTATTTGCATCATTTTCATATTTAACTGTCAATTAAACACTTATTATTAATTAATGATAAAAAATTATTTATATTTAATTAACTTCTCACCCTTTACTCATACAAATGCCACAACTCACACTTATTATATAAAAAAGAATATCTTAATTACATATTTTAAATAATTATTTATAATTTCAATAATTATTATAAATTAACATTATTAATTATTATAATTAATTTCCTACACATTCTTTACCTATACAAAAACAAATACACACACCCAAAAAATATTTATATATTGAATTACACAATTTACAGAATTATTTATCAATTAAATAATTAATAATTAATTTACTTCTCACTCTATTACACTACAAAACACACATTGGCACCTGAAACATAATTAAAAAAAATTAATTACACAATTCACATAATTAATTGTCAATTAAATAATTAGTATTCATTAAAAATTATTTGTTAATTAATTATAATTAATATACTTCCCAACCTGTACCCCTACAAAACACACAACCCACACCTCAAACTTGATAAAAAATGTTTTTATACAATTAACATAAATAATTATCAATTAAATAAAAAATATTAATTAAAAAATAATTATTAATTAATTATACTTAATTTACTGCCCACCCTGTGCCCCTATAAACCCCACAATCCGCAACGGTACTGAAAATGAAAACAATATATGAAATTACATTTCAAAACTACTAACAATTAAAAAAAAATATTTACAAAAAAATTAACAACAATTAGACAAACATTTTTAATTAAAATACATACTAAAATACATAACAATAATTTAAAAACGATATTCTTAACAACAATATTTTAGTAAACTATATTAATGATTTCAATATTTTTATTAACTATATTAATGATTTCGATATTGGTTACTTACCTTAAAATCGATGTCCTTGACAGGGATATTCTTGCACACCTTATTTCTGTGTGTTGATATTTCAGACTCGATATTTATGTCTGACGATATTTTATTTTCAATATTTTGTCTGAACACCCTTTGGAGTCATAAGCCTGGTGATGGGAGGGAGGCCCTTGTGCCCTAGAGAAGAGGGACACGTTGAGGTATCCCACCATGAAGGAGGCCCTTGTCAGGAAGTATGAATGCAGGTTGAAATTCAGGGGCAGTCAGAAACTGGCTGACCAGTCCTGGGAGAATTTTGTGGGGTACTTTTGCAAGGCACTGGATGGTTGGGTGAAGGGTAGCATGGTAAACACTTTTAAGGGGCTGTTCAATTTGATTGCTACAGAGCACATGTTTAGTTACTGTTTTCCAGAGTTATCCCAACACTTGTTTGATTGTGAGTTCCCTGACCCCATGGAACGTGCAAAGAGGCAGACCTCTGGGTGAGTACCAGAGTGTCTGAAAAGGCATTTGGGAGTGATCCTAAAGGGGCTGGCTCAGGTTCCCCTCAACAGATTGAGAGAGACCCAGACAGGTTCCAGTGTAGTGGGGGAGAAAAGGGTCCCATGTCCCTTCTAAGGGTAGGAGGAGAGGTGGGGGTGGGCAGAGTCCCAGGGTGCCCTACTCCCAGCCCCAGAGCTTGGACTGTTCCCAGAGGGGGCCACTAGTGATGGAGAAGTGTAATATTAATCCCATCTGAGATTTCGTAGGAGTGCATCATATTCATACGTAGTCAGCACTGGAATAAATTCTGTGTAATTAACTGTACTAAAGGGATTGGAGTATTGCATATTTAAAGTATTCCACACAACATACTTCTATATAGAATGTGACTAATAAAGGTTTATGTGACACATATTAATGTGACAGGATAAGTTAAAATAAATGTGTCCTATTGTGAGGTTATTAAATGTGAATGTATGTAAACAAATGTTTAAACATTTATACGGGTAACAAGAATTTATTTCATGCAGGTGCATTTAGAATGACATCTTCATAATTATTTGCAATTTATACGTGTATTAAGGAGCTCCATTTATTGTGTGTATAGAAATGTGCATGTATTCTGTAGCCCTGTGCACTACTAAATTGATCAGAGTGGGCCTGGAGAAACAGTTCTGCCCATGCTCACGTTTAGAGTTTAAGATGTAATTCATATTTAATCTTCAATGTAAAATGTGTGTACTTGCATTTTGTTTGCACTGCACGTATGGAGAGAGAAAGCCTCATTAGTTAGCAGAGGAGGGTTTTGTTTCCCTTAGATAGCAAGGTATGAGAAGACGAAGTTGGCAAGGAGAAGCGCAGTAACAAGCAAGGAGGTGAGTTCTCATGTGTGTCATCGGTGTGCCACGTGTCAACGAGTGAATGCTGAGAAGAAGACTGTTGTTGCCTTGAGTCACATTGGCAGATCAGGGGGTCCCTTCAATGGAATCCAAATGGATTTTGTTGAGATGCCTGTGTGCAATGGATTGAGGTACATATTGGTTGTTGTGTGCATCTTTTCTCAATGGGTCGAAGCCTGCCCGACTAGAAGGTGTTATAGCCTCACAGTAGCTAAGTTGTTGCTGGGGGAACTCATTCCCAGATTCAGATTTCCAACGACATTGGAGTCGGATAGAGGTACACATTTCAACAATGAAGTTATGAAGGTGCTGTGCACTGCTTTGAATGTGGATCAAAGACTACATTCTAGCTACAGGCCAGAGGCATCAGGAATGGTGGAGCAAATCAACGGTACCTTGAAATCGAGGGTGGCTAAAGTGTATGCTTCGACATCTTTGAAGTGGCCTGATGCATTACCTTTAGTGCTAATGAGTCTGCACAGCATTCCTGACAGGAGAACTGGGTTGTCGCCTCATGAGATACTTACAGGAAGAGCAATGCGTTTGCCTGCCATGCCTGTTACCACGTTAGTAAACATCACAGATGATTTGATCCTTGACTACTGTAAAGGATTGGCTGACCTGGTTCATTCTGTGTCTCATCAGGTTGAAGCAACGACTGCACAGACTTCAAAAGACCTCTGCCATGACCTAAACCCCAGAGATTGGGTTCTCATCAGAAAGTATGTGAGGAAAAACTGTCTTGATTCTCATTGGCATAGGCCATATTAAGTGATACTGATGACTACAACAGCTGTGAAGTATGACAGTGTGCCGAATTGGGTCCATGCCTCTCACACCTGACGAGTTTTAGGTCCCTCTGATGAAACAGCTCCTCTCCCAGAAGAACTTCCAGCCGTGACCGAGGGGTCACGGAGGGAACAAGCCAAGCTGTGGAGGTACCTGAAGAGGCTGGATATGCATGAGATCAATCTGAGGGGGAATCAAGCTACACAAGACCCTGGTATAGTCTGTGAGGGAGACGGTAACATTGTGAGTGAAAGAGAGTCTGACTCAGTGGAAGAGACTGGTGTGACAAGTGGTTGTGTGCAGTTAAGGAAGAAAGATGCTGCAGGTGAAACCTGGCCTGTGAGACAGAGAAGAAGGAATCTGAGACTTGCATCTGAAAGAGAACTTGCACCAATAGGTGAATCTTTAGAGTCCGATCTAAGTGAGACTGATCAAAACACAGAGACTGCAAAAAGACCCAGGGCAGCTCGAGTGCCTTGTCAGAGATATTCCTCTCCCGAGTGGACTTATCTGGTTGCAAATGCCAGGGAGCGTGAGGTCTGAGATTTCGGTGCTGATTGTCGAGATCTTGCTGAGAGTTCCTGGGATTGAAACCTATGCACTTCTGTCATTGACTGTACCTTTCCCACGAAGGCTAAGCGGCTTGCAGACTCTGATCCGGAAGACATCGAATTCCCAAGCTTCAGAGCACCACAGACTCCTCAAGAGATTGCAGCATTGAGAGCTGAACTGTCATTGAGGAGATTGGCTTTGACCTCATAAGGGATGTAAATTGAACTGCGAACTGTAAATAATTTGTTGAAGAAGATAACCTAGGCCCGAGTGGAAGAAGAACAAATTTAGGGATATCTATCTAGAAGAAGGAGAAGAAAGAGGGCTAGGGAGCTCTTCCAAGCTTTGTACATACTGTATACAGTGACTGTTGAAAAGAACTTTCCAAGATTTCAAAACGAAAGTTGCCTGAGAACATTGTTATATGTGGATAAAGGTGGAGAAAAGAGACTCTGGGTCATATTTACTAGCAAGTGGCGGAGCACGGCGTTAGCCACCTTGGCTTAACGCCATGCTCTGCCACTTCCAAAACCGCAGGGCTGCACCAAATTTACAAGGATATGGTGCAGCCCTGCGTTTCCCCCTGCACTGGTGCTAATATTAGCTGCCTAGCGCCATCACAGACACCCTTGCACCACAGTGCGAGGGTGCCTGCGTTGTAGGGGAAGATTGTTTATGTGCAGGAAGCTGTCCCTTCCTGCACATAAACAATCTTTAAATAGAGTTTTGTAACTTCTATGTGTGCTGCTTAATGAGAATAGAAGTTGCAAAACGTCATTTTTTTAAATTGATTGTTTATGTGCAGGAAGAGTCACCTTCCTGCACATAACAATCAGTGGCCTTTTGCTGTTTTTTTGTGTGCTGCACAACCAGCACACATAGAAAGAGCAAAAACAAGGAGAAATTAAACATTTCTTCTTGTTGCGCCTGTTTAAGACCAGGTTTTCCCTCGTGTTAATTTTGGCTCTGCCCCACATTTACGCTGCCCTTGTAAATATGGGGCAGCGTCAAAATCAATGGGTTTTGCGGTGGAACGCCCACCGCAACACCCTTTGCCCTCCCCTTTCTCGCTATGTATAGCGTGAAAGGGGGCCTTATTAAGTGGCTTAATGCTGCCTTGTAAATAAGGCGAAGCCCGAATCGCCACAGGAACGTCACTAAAAGTGACATTATTGTGACAATAGGGGCTTGTGAATATTCCTCTCTATGTGGTGATCCTCTTTCAAAACTGTGATCTGAGATACTTTAAAATGGACTCCGGAAATTCGAATCGTAGGCGCAAATGTATTGTAGGTGCACTCATTATAGGGGTAGTTGTAGTAATAGCTGTAGTCATTATAGAGTCAATTTTAAGTTCACCTGAGCATGAAGAGCATTGGAGTGGGGGTAGACGAGACAGGAGACATCCGCACTTACCACTGCTGTCTCAAAACAGGGTACACTAGGATCTGAGAAAGGCTTAATAGAGCAAACTAGTCGCTTCCTTCATGTAGACCTATCCAAGGGTGATTATACAATGAATGATCATGCTAAGTTGCTTTATGAGTATGTGGACACTATGAAAATTATGACGTGGTACTTTCAGAAATACCTGTATTTAAATACCTGAATAAATACGATTACTATAAGAGAGTAGAAAGAATGGAAATTTATTTCTCACAAGCAATGACACTAGACACTGCTTATGGGCATAGGCATAACTTAACATGCATATTAACAAATATAGTAAAGAAATTCACAGATCAAGTGGAAGACAGACGTAGGGGATTAGTTAATAAAGTTGACAATAAGGACAAGGATTCTGATTGGACCAAGGAGGAGTTAGCTCATAAAGCTAAGGGAAGTTCTCGTCCTATAGCTTTAGATTGGCAACAAGGAGGCAAGCTTTGCATACATTAAACTGAGAGTCGTTACGATTCACTATTTGTGGGACAGAGTGCGGGTGATCATATCTTCTTAGTTAATGGTCCTTGGAAGACGTTTTTGCAAGAATCAGTTCGAATGGTACCAGGAGTATATATTGTGTTTGGAAGGAATGCAACGATTGCCAAGAAAATGGTATGGTATTTGGCGGTTGTGTTTCCGAAAATATACCATGTGGATGACTTGGAGAGTTCTGAAGGGAAGTTGAACAGCAGGGAAAAATGTGGATTGAATGCTGGAGAGGTTGTGTGAGATATATTTGGACCGATAATACCTACTTTGGGAGTGCTGTTGAATGACATCAAGATTAGAAGGCTGTCTACCATAGTGGATAAATTATCTGTTAACACTGCTCAATCTTTGCTACTCATAGATGGGGAGATGATCTCGATCAGGGCGACAGTGATGCAGAATTGCCTTGCATTAGATGTGTAACTTGAAAAAGAAGGCGGAGTCTGTCGGATGCTGAAGGTACTATAGTGTTTTACTTATATCCCTGATGGAAGTAAAGATCTGAGAAGATATATCAACAACATCACTGATATACATCGTGAAATACAGGACTTGGCTGCTGAAGGAGTTTGGGATAAGATTGGAAAGGGATTTGGAGCAGTTGGAAATTGGTTCGCAAATCTAGGAAGTGAAATCTTTGGATACATCTTGAAACTGATAATGATTGTTATAATCTGTTTCATCATCTTGGTAGGGATGATGAGGGCATATAAGTGGCACAAAGCGAGGCAATTAGAGACCTCCTTAAGAGAAAGAGAGAGAAGGATGGAAAGACTGCAAGACAGTCACTATGAGAATTTGAAGTGAATGGAGGAGATCAGGCAGAGAAAATTAGCTACAACATCTGTTTAGATTGGTCTACTCTACAGGGATGTTTTGAAGGGTTTTATGATGATTCAACAATATCAGAGGGGGGGGACTGATGGAGCGGAAGTCTCATTTCATTTGTAGGGTTGCATTGCAATCATGTGTAGAGTGCACCTGCATATAATCTTGTAACTATATTAAAGTGAGGTGATAGAATTTGAAATGTATTAACGTAACCATGTGACGTATTTTACGTTGTTGACAAGTAGAATGGAGAATTAACGTAGGAAATGGATGTAACTAGCAGAAAATGTTAAAATGAAGAACTTGTGTTGTAAACTGACAAATACTTATGTACTAAAAGTGTTTATTAATGGTGACATTTCATACGTAGGTAAATGCATTAGTTGAAAATGTATTAATGATTACGTGAATTCGTAAAGCTTACATGATTCATTCTTATGTTAGCTGAAATCGTAGGCCTGAAATGAAAGTCCCTGACAACTCTCACTTTAGAATTAATGGTTTGAATTTCATGTGCGCTGTGTAAGCTGTTCTTTCTCACGTTTTGTATTGCAGGTAAAGAAGAGTTCTTTTAGGCAGAGTAATGTCTTTGTTTTACTAGCTAGGCAAGGAGAGAAGAAGTTACAATTGTGTGATTTGGGTCGATAAAGGAAGGACATCGGGTTTCACATGGTAGAAGGCCTGGGAGCCAAGGACGAAATGTTGCGAAGGTTGTACATGGACAACACCGTGGAAAAATACGCTCAGGACTGTACCCAGAGTGGATGGTGTCTGCGAGGTGCACTATGGGAATTCTACCTGTGGATAACTGATTGTTGGAGCTAGGGAAAGTGCCCCACTTCTTTCTTGCTTTCAGAGAGAGAGCATCCTAGAATGAGCTATTTCTTTACGATAGTGGCTTTCTGCTACTTGACCCATTAATGGTGGAGAGGCTTTGTAGGAAGACTCCATGGACTGACACCTTTTCCTTTCTATTGAGCATGCTTACGTAGGGATATCATCTTAGTGCTAGAGTAGGGATAGTTTTAATGCTTTTCACTCACCTACCCTCAATGCAGGGAAATTTGGACTCATTCTTTCTGATTTTCTGTATCCTACTTCTTGAATTAATAGTTTTGTTCATGCTGCGCGGTCTAAATTGAATGTGTAGATTTGGATTCATGCTAATTTCTTTATATTTCTATACCCTTGTATTGAGGTGTCTCTATGTCCAGTTATTGGCTTTGTAATAAACTAACTAACCTTATGTAGTTGTCTGGGTGTTATTATGTATCAAAGAGAATTATTGACTAATTAACTGTTTCTTAACGACTTTTACTCCTCTTTACACTTTCATGCTGCGAAAAAGAACAATCGGAGTGAGTCTCTAGAAAAGGTTTAGAACTAATGGGCCCAGCCCTTTTCAGACTTAAGCAGGGAAATCCATCAAAGTATTGATTAGGCTACCTTCGCTCTAGTCTGGAGGGGGGCCGTGTTGGATTACGGCCTTCTCTGAAGGGTCACCTCAAACATTTTGCCTTCCTACCCCTCTTTTTCTGATCTTGTTTTTGTTGGTTTTAGGACTCTGAGCCCTTTACCACCACTAACCAGTGTTAAAGTGCATGTGCTCTCTCCTCCAAACATGGTACAATTGGTTTACACCTGTTCGGCCTATTTAGTTTACTTAGAAGTCCTGTGGAAAGTGCCATATCATGTACCTAGGGCCGTAAATTAAATGTTACTGAAGGAACCGGGTTTCACATTCTAGATTTACTCTGGAACCCTAGGCCTATGTCTCTTTTTGTCTGCATGAAAGTGTGGAGGAAAGGAAAATCATTAGCCAATCAATCATTACTGTTCCAATGAACTATGATTCAGAAGAATCGCAGACTCACGATCCAAAGTCTAGTTAATTTATTACAAAGCCAGGAACAGTTGGACATACAAACACCTCAAGACAAGGGTGTAGAAATACATCGGAACTAATACAAAGCCAAATCTATGAGTGAAATTGAGTCGGTGCAGCATACACAGAATGATCAGTTCCAGAACCAGGATACAGAATATGATGGCTCGCACATCTAAATTACCCTTCATTGGAGGTTCGCAGGTAAAAAGCATTAGTCTATCCCTACACTACCACTAACGTGACATCCCTCGGTTACGATGCTGGTCAGAAAGCATTCGGACCGAATCGGTCTCGGAATGGTTTGTGACCGAATCGGATTACGATGCTTCTGGATACCATTCGGTCGTACTCTCATTGACTTCAATGGGAGCCTGTGTTCCGACTGAATACACAGGCTTGCATTGTAGAAAGGGGTGGCTGGGGAAAATCGTGCACCCTGTCGCGGGCAACCCTTGGTGCCTGCCACACTGTGCATGGTCTGAAAGGGGGGTCACTTGGGTACCCCCACGGGTCCCATGCAGAAAGCTCCGGGTGAAGGGGGGCCTGCTACGGCCCCCAAAGTCAGATTCTGACAGCTGATCCGTGTCGGAACAGCCCATTCGGAAAGACTGTCCGAACCCGACATCATAATCGCTTGGTGGGAAACGCGGTCCGTAGACCTGTACAAGTCGGCTCCGAAATACTCAGTTCCTCTGAATGCCATCTGGAACCGAGTCGTAACTGACTCAGAAAGTCCGAACGCTTTCCAAACATCATAATCAGTTGTTTGGAAAGCTTTCCGAATTGGTCAGAAAGACGGGTTCCGAATCGGATTCGGCAGACCCGAATCCGATTCGGAGCCTTTCCGAACGACATCGTAATCAACCCCTTAGTATTTCCCAGCCAAGTTCCATTAAGGTGTCAGCATGTGATGGCTTCCTAAGAAGTCCATTCAAGTTGGATGAGTCAAGTAGCATAAAGCTACAGAGCTCGTTCTAAGAGGCTCTCTCTCTCAAAGCAAAGCAGAAGTCCCCGGACTCTGTTCCTAACTTCAACACATGAACCTGCAGATAACGTCCCGAAATCCAACGCAGCATCACACCGTCCAAGCAAGCCACCTCCTCAAGGATAACTTACCATGCGGCAGCGATGCTCCCAGGCCTTGGCTCAATGACCTTGATTCCCAGGCTCTCTCTGATGAGAAAGAACACTGTCCCACATTATCAGCATCGCCGTTCAATGTATCCTCTCCTCCCTAGGCCTAACTCCTAAAACAAAGACATTATTCTGACTAACAAGGATGAATTCCTCCACCTGCAACAGAAACGTGAGAAAGAACAAATTCCACATGCACATGAAATTCACTAGCATGTCTAATACAAGCGTTTCCAGGGAGAAATACAATTCAGGCCTACAGAAATAGGCCAACATAAGAAACAGCACGTAATTTCATAAAACACACGTATAAGTGAACATTATTACTGAGCACATTTATCATCACATTACATCGGCACACTAATTGCAAATATTTTCGTTAGCGACATGAACAATACTACGCGTTAATGTTTTCATCTAACCATGCATAATTGCAATGTTGATTTCTTCACGTTTATACTGAAATACCTCTAGCACTTCACTTTTCACGTTATTACAGTACACGATCTAATGCCCAAATGTTGGCACAATAAAGGATTATATGCGGGTGCGAACTACCCATGATTATAATGCACCCCTACAAATGAAAGAGCAAAATCGCGCTCTAGCACTACTATTGAGACTGCAGCACTGATTGTGCCACCCACATAAGTAGCCTTTCAAACTTGTCTCTGGCCTGCCATTGCAGCGCCTGTGTGTGCAGTTTAAAGCCACTTCGACTTGGCATTTAAATCCACTTGCCAAGTCTTAAACTCTCCTTTTATTACACATAAATCACCCATAAGGTAGGCCTTAGGTAGCCCTAAGGGCAGGGTGTTATGTAAGTAAAATATAGGACATGTATGTTTATGTTTTGCATATCCTGGTAGTGACAAACAGCTAAATTAGTTTTTTTACTACTGTGAGTCCTGCTCCTCTCATGGTTTAATATTGGAAATTTCCTAATACACTTTTCAGCTGTAATTCTTGATCATAAACAAGTAGCTGAATTATGTTTTGTACCTCTGGAATAGTAATGATAAATCATCTTTACTGGTAAAGTTGAATGTAACATTACTATTTTAGAAATGCCACTTTTAGAAAGTGAAAATAAAACTGCTCTCTGCGGCTAGTAGGTGTCTTGCGGAATTTGCTAATAAAGTTAGTTGCCAAGAGAAAACGCTGAAGTAAATCACAACGGTAACCAACCGCTCACTCTGCGGCTAGTCTGTGTCTTGAGAAATTAACTAATACAGTTAAATGCCGCAAGTGTACATAGGCTAAAGTAGATCACAATGGTAACCAATCCCACAGAAGTCAGAGATGCACATAGTGCTGCTCGTACCACATGCTAGGAGTTAACACTCCCACATGTGGCTCCTAATCGAAAAAGTGAGGATAATTCAGCAGTGGAAAAAATTATTAAGCAGCGGATTCACATTGTGGTTTCGAGTATTGTATGATATATGTGATTCTTTCAGTTTGGACTTGTTCAATTAATGTTTCGATCATGTGTTAAATTTATGAATCATTGTTTACATTTGTTTATCCCCCACCGAGGGCCTCTGTAGTGCACACTGTGTTTAGGGCATTGGCTCCAGATAGTAGTTTTATTTTCATTCGGTGGTAAGGGTGTTTACCCCTCACAGAGTGCACACTAAGCTGATAAATCTGTTTATGGTTGTTTAATCTTTTGTACTCAGATTACACAGGGAGTGCAACACAATGAATTGCTTATTTCTTCTACTTTTAGAAAGTGGGCATTTCTCTGCTCTTACTTCTCTGTGTGCTTTGCAGCCTGTCTCCAATACACATCTGGGTTGGGTGACAGATGCACTTTGTGCATTCCCTCTGGACAGCCACAAACACAAAAAGGCTAGGTGTGGCTGAGTAACCATCTATATACATCTGCATTTTGATGGCCTTTCCTGGGCAGGAAGGAAGGAAGGGGCTGACACTTATACTTCAATAGATAGTGGCTGGGTTGAACGGATACTTGTGCACACCAAAGACTACTCTTTGAAGTCACACCCACTTCAAAGACACATTTGGGTATATGTACTCACCCTCTGACCCTACCAAGACAGTACACTTCTGGATCTGTTAAGAACTCTGCTGAGAAGAAGGACTGCTGTTCTGTAACAAGGACTGCTACTTTATGGGACTGCTGATCTGGAAGAGCTGCTTTTCTATCCTGATGTGCTGCCTGTTGCCTGCTTCTTGCACTTCTCTGGCCTGCTGAGGAAAAGAACTGGACCCATCTCACTTTAACCCAGAGTGACTCCAAGGGCTTGCTGGCTTGACCCCTGTTGTTCTGAAGTCTCAGGGACATCAAAGATTTCCTACAACCCTGCAATAGCACCTGGACTCTGCCTTCTGTGAGTCCTGACCTGCCAAGTGGTGCGATTCCAGTCTGGGGCCCTTGAAAGTGAGCATTTGCTGTGCAGAACCATCACAGTCAATCGGAACCGACGCATTGTCCTTCGACGCCGACACAGGAGCTTATGGACGACAGCGCTTCAATGTACTGCACGGCTCGTCAACAACGGACTTCTTGGCTTGACGACGACACATCGCCTGCCTCATAAATGGGTTCGTCGACAGATTGCGCAGTCCCATGGACAACTGTCTACTCTTAAAAAATGAAACTTCACAGTTTCATTTTTTGTTTTTAAACGCATATCGTTTTTCTTTAAGGAAAATGGACTGCATTTTTTTTTTAAATTGCACCATTAAAAGGCAATCACAGACATGGTGGTCTGCTGATCCCATGTGATGGCTATCAATTCTAATGGGTCACAAATTGTGACCTACCTTATTACTATTCATGAAGTAGGTTAATTTGAGACCTAATTAGGAATCGCTATTGAAAACTTTTACGTTTTCTTACATTTGGGAAGAATCGCAATTAGGAAATGACAATTCCTAAATTTGGTTCATGTGGCCTTAGGACTTGCATGAGTATATAGACTAAAAGCACACTGTCATAACACTGAATGCATATTGCCATACAGTAATCAGCATCAGGGCAGAAACTGATCAAAAGTTGCAAATTTGAAACAACATCTGAGACCCATAGTTGTGAAGGAATGGTGGGCGGGTGCTCACTATGGTGGGCACCTGATCAAGCAACACAAAACACATGGTACTTCCCTCTCTTGCAGTTGCATTGCAAGGTTTCCTTCCACATAGAACTAGTACAGTTTGGGCATCAACAATACAAACTTCCCTTAGTGACGGGACAGGTCAAAACTGGGCAGAAGCAAAATATTATTTCCTCTCTCACAGCAGGTAGCAGCAGTGCAAACTTTCCTTTCTGGCAGAACAAATGCAGCAAGGCAGCAGTAGTGTAAACGTCCGCTGTTCACAGATCAGCTTACACATTAGTAGCATGTGCATGTAAGTTGCACTCACTGATCTCTGCAGGAGGTGCTCAATTGACTGAGATAATAATGGGCCATGGTGCAGGTCAATAATGATGTGCGCTATGAGAGCCCTGTAAATGTTTCCGTACTCGAATATCAGTACAAGGGACAGGTCAAACCATGCGACGGTTCTATTAATGATTGACTCTTCAGTGGGACGGCTGTTCATTTTACAGGTCAGAGCAAATGTGAAATATAAGAACTCTGGGAATGTCTTAACACATGATGGTAGTGGCAATGGAAGGGCATTTGATTTTAGTACATGGATGTTACTGCATATAGCTGTGCTGTGAGGCCTTGATGGATCTCCCATTACTTGAAGACTAGTGAACATTAAAGTTAAGGATAGAGCAGCTTTAAAAGAGGTACGTTGATACCTCAGATGTGGATAGCAGAGGATGACAGGTCAGATTAAAGATTCCCTTGCACAGCCTCAAACCCTGAGAATGTCTTCATACTGGAATATCAGTGCATGGTGCAGGTGTCAAGCACAGGTAGTAGCAGGGTCTCTTCTTCTCACAAAGACAAGGAGTGCAATTTTCCTCAATCTTCTTATTGACTGTGTGGCATTGAAACAAGAACCCAAAGGCAGGAGTGAAAATCTGAAGCATGGTTCCCTCATGAAAATCCAAAGGGGGAAAAAGCTCTGAAGGACAGGCATCACCAGTGTAAGAAATTGGGGTGTAGGTTGACTCGGGTGTGAGCCTGGTCAAGGCACAATCCTTCTTAGGGTGAGGCACAAGCCAGCCATAAATGTACCTGTGCTCAACCATCTGGTAGCTTGGCACAGAGCAGTCAGGCTTAACTTGCAGGCAATCTGTAAAGTATGGGTGCAACACTTCAAACAGTAATAAATTGAGAAATACCACACAAAAAGGATCCCACACCAAGTTAGATTAAATAGAGTTATTTGTAATAAATAAAACAAGACCAAAATTACAAAAATCCAATCAGTAGAGTAGATATGTAATTTTAAAGATTTATGTGAAAATATCCCCAAAAAGCACAAAGTGCAGACTGGTTGTGCTGGACCGGGACAAAGCCACAAGTTCAGGTCAATCATGAATGAGGACGGGCCAGCTACAGGGACCCTGTTATGCCTGTTGAACAGAGTACCTTAAAACCCAGATTTGAGGAGCGTTGCGAGGATCCGGATCGAAGATGTGTCACACAACCGAAGCGATGCATCGGTTCTGAGGTGTGGCAAGGCTTTGATGCGAGGGCCTGGGTCATCTTCGAGGATCCTGTCGACGAGGGCTTGTGATGTGAAGTCTGACGTTGAGGATGAGTAGCGCAGTTGGTGTGATGCATCAGTTACGAGGAGCTACGAGGCTGCAATGCGTAGTCTGGCATTGTTGTTGAGGCTGCTGTTGATGAGGGATGCTAGGGCCTGCACTGAGGATGCATTGTGCAGCGGCTGATCCGAAGAGATTGCAGACTGCCCAGGGGTTGCACCGCACAGCAGATGAGATGCGTTGGTTCCACTGGATCCACAGAGGCTGGCAGAGCAACATAGGCCCACTTCCAAGGGTCCAGGATTGTGGTGGCACCACCTGACAGTGTAGACTCACAGATGGCAGAGTCCAGGTGCAGGGTTGTTGGAAGTCTGTTATGTCCCTGAGACTTCAGATCAGGAGGCCAGCCAACTAGTCCTTAGGGCCACTCTGGGGTTCTGGGTTCAAGAGATGCAGGTCTAGTCCTTCATACCCAGGCAAGAGGGCAGCAGGACAGACCAGCAAGGCAGCAGTCCTTCAAAGCAGCAGTCCAGCAAAATGGTAGTGCTTTCAGCAGCACAGCAGTCATTCTTCCTGGCAGAGTATCCACAGGTCCAGAAGTGTACTGCAGAGGTGGTGTCTGAGGTCCTCTATTTATACCCAATTGTGCCTTTTAAGTAGAGAGAAGCTTCTAGAGGCATGCCTGTGATGTGCACAGGTGCCTTGCCTTCCTTTCCCTGGCTCCAGACTAATTACAGGGGGCATGAGGCCCTTTGTGTGGAGGCAGAACACAGTCTATCCAAGTGTAAGTAAGGCTGTGCCCAGCTCCTCCCTCCCATCCTGCCAGTGGTGATGGCCCATTCAGGCACACCTAACCTCTGTATTGTGTGTGGCTTTCTAGGAGGAATACACAAAGCTCAACTGTCAGCTACACCCAGTCATTTGACCCAGAGACAGGCTGCAGGCATCAAATGGCTAAGCCACAAAAATGCCCACTTTCTAAAAGTGGCATTTTCAAAAGTGTAATTTACAGTCAGACTTCACCACAAGTTAGGATTTTTTATTACAATCCCTAAAATACAAAACATGAACTGATAACCTCCTCCCATTTGGAAATTACAGCTTATTAACTGTAATAATGTAACTCTAATGTTATCCTAAGAGAGAGGTAGGTCTTGCAATAGTGAGAAAATGAATTTAAGAGTTTTTCACTACTAGGGCATGTAAAACTAAAATGTACATGTACCATTTTTTAAATACTTGACGCCCTGCCCTTTAGGATGTCCAGGGCCTACTCTAGGGGTATCTTATATGTATTAAAAAGGAATGTTTGGGTGTGTCAAAAGGTTTATTTTGCCAGGTCGGAATGGCAGCTTAAAACTTCACACACACAGGCTTCCCTGGGAGTCATGAGGCATGTTTAAAGTGCTACTTAAGTAGGTGGCCCAATCAGTGCTGCAGGCCCACTTGTAGTATTTAACTTATAGGCCCAAGGCACAGGTACTGCCACTTTACTAGGGTCTTACAAGTAAATTAAATATTCCAGTTGGGTGTAAGCCAATTCTACCGTGTTTTAAGGAGAGAGCACAAGCACATTAGTGGTTAGCAGTGGTAAAGTGTGCAGAGTCCTAAATCCAGTAAAAACGAAGTCAGCAAGCAGGAAGACTTAAAGGCAAAATGTTAGGGGGAAAACCACTCCAAAGAGGCCAGGTCTAACAGACAGATATCCAGGAAATAACTCCAAGGATCTGGAAGAATTCAAGCCATGATATTTAGGACTTTGTTCCGGGAATTTAAAGCTAACAAGTCAATAGGACTTCCAAAGAGTTATGACAAACTAAAATATGGAACTTAGGCCTTCATATAGGTCCTCCTGACTCATAACCCAAAAGGAAAGAAAATTGGGCAGATTTGCAAAAATATGTAAAAAGATCCATGATTCTGTCTGAAAACATATTCCAAAGTTTCAATGGGAGTTCTTCCTACTGAGAAGTGAATGCTTTTACACATAAGAGAACCTTCTTCAAGTGTTTTTCTTTTTCCCTTTGGCGGATTTGAGGTGGCGCACAGCAGCCTGGGAATTTCTGGCACTAATATGAATTCATATGTACATTTATCAATGAACCTTAGAACTGGGGGTTAGAGCTGGCTCTTGATATACCTGTACAGACACCTGTCATACCTGGAGTGAGAAAGGTGTCAAAAGGAAAGAATGGCAGAGGGTAGTGTAGTTTTAATACTAAATGTTTTCCAGGATAAAGTTGAAAAAACACCTCAAGGTCACCCTTATTTTATTCCATTTTAGTCTCACCTCTGCTCTTTTAGTCGGTTGGTCTGTCCCTATTTCCCTTGTGTTCCTTCCCTCTGCTCTCCTTCCTCTATTTTTAAAATCTCTCCACTATATCTTGTTTCATCTCTTTGCTCCCTCTTTTCTGACCCGTTATTCTCTTGGGGAAGCGTAACTTTGATTTCCATGTGAGAAAACGTAGGAGTGCATTATACTCACCTATAGATGGCACTCAAATATTACTTGTGACTAATTTTAGTAAAGAAGGGGTGACGTTTATTTAGAATATCCCATGTAGAGGTAAACATGATTAAACTTTGTGCCTAATACGTGGGTGATGGGAAATATTGTAAAGGACGTGTTAGAGTTTATGATAAACAAAAGGCTAGCATGTGATATTGTGATGTGAGTAATTAACTTATGTGGTTACGTTGAAGTCTAATTAATTGAATGTGAAATAGAATTTATTATTAATAATTGAGTGGAAATGAGATATTAGTGAATAATCTACATTTGTTAGCTACGGAAAAAATAAGCATGTTCATGTAACCCAGTTCACTTGTTACGTCAGCTATTATTTTAGGCCGAACATGCATTCATCTAACTTCATGTGTGCTTTATTCTAGCCTAATGCTGTATTTCAGTGCAAGTATACGATGCAGATAACATTTCATTTGTGCTTAACCTTCAGTGTGGGATGTTTTTGCTGTATTTTGTCTGCGCTGCAGGTGCGGATTTGGCCGTATTAGTTAGCATAGAACATTTATTGTTTTGTTCGATAGTAAGGTGTGAAAGTACAAAGTAGCATGAGATGAATGTGGTAACAAGCATGGGATGAGTTCCCATGGAGGAGAAGGCCTGGCCAATGGATAAGTACTCGAGGGAAGGTCACGTGGAACATGCTGTTCGAATACAGTTGATATTACTTCTTGATACTTATTAGAGGCAGACACCTTTGAAACTTCATAGAGTGAAGACTTATGCTTGTGTGGCTTCATTCTACTTGACTCTACTCAAGACTTCACAGCTGACACCTTTCTTCCTTTTCTCTAAAATTGGTCTTGAACTCTAAATCATCTGGTAGAATGGGGAGTCCTTGCTAGGATAGTGTAGAAAAGGGATAGATTAATGTTGCTTGTTGAGAGAAAATTAATGCTGTTTGATTTAACTTTCTTTTCCTGATTGTTTATTTTGAAATAATCTAACTAATCATTCTTTCTCTTCTGTATCGAACACATCTCTTCAGGAGATTTGGACAAGTTTGACTAATTTTGTAATTTTATATGCTCATGCTAAGAGTGGTTTATGTGAGCTTATTTTTGAATTTGTAATAAATCCCACTAAACTTTTTTCCAGTTGTGGAATGGATTATTGTGCGGCCTAACGAGTTACACATTGAAACTTTGAGATTTAAAATTGTTGTCCCTTTTGCCTCTCATTCAGTCAAATATCCATAGGGAGCAGAAAGTAAATGGGCTCAGATTTTTTTCGGTTGGAGCAAGCTGGTGCAGATGGTAGCTTGTCAAATGGTTTACTCGTGAAGCAGAGGGAGACAGAAATTCGAATTTGAGTAGTTGGGCCAAATTTTAAAGGCCTTCATTCTGAAGGCTGGAATCGAGACGCAGAGGATCGATGGAGTTCCAGTGGCGTATGATCTAAGCAGCGTTGACCGAAGAGTGAGTATTAGTAGGGCTTGTGATGATCACGTTTAGATTGTGGTAAAGTATGGATTGTATGGTGTCTAGTGGAGATGTTGTGAGAGTTGTGTGAGTGATGCTGAGTTGTTGAATTGTTGTTGTTGTTTAAGTTGTTGACGTTGTTATCAGGTCCGATGAGGCCTAAAATCCTGGGATATATTAAAAGGAACAGAAGACACTGTATTATATTTGTCTGCTAAGTTGTGTGGGGTTTGTCAAGAGACATTGTTGATGGCCAAAATTGAGACAGGGAAGTTTGTGTGAAAGTGAAAGTTTTAATTAGTGTGGTGGACCTTTTGTTTGCGCAGAAAGGAAAACTATACTGATAAGTGTATCCCCGCTGGTTGAAGTTTCATCCGTGAATGTATGTGCCCTTTGAGTGATTGAATACTATCGATCTTTAGTGGAGCTGACAATTGCTGTTTTGTATAAAAAACTTAGTGAGAGAATGTGTGCAAAGAAATTGTGAAGGAGGGTGAACTGCTGTGAGAAGTGAGAGTGATGCCATAGAGTGCCATGCTGTGATAGGTCGGTTGATGTAACGCCGCGCTGAGACTGGTTGAAATCGTTTCTTAGATGCTGGACTGCTATTGGTGATCGTATTGTCGCGGAACTTAAAAATTTATTTTCCTGAATTTGATGGAGCTGAAATTTGTTGAAGTAAGAGATGTTGGGGTGCCTACTAGAGTTGGTGTGGAGGATACGCCAGCTCATTATGTGGTGACAAAAGTTGGTCTACATACTATTATTTGGCTTAAAAATTGGCACAAGATTACAGAGAAAGAAGGTGCATTGATGGGTCCCCCATGGTACTTTCAATTTGAGAATAATTGACCATCTGAGAGGAATATATTTTGCAATGAAACTATTACCTAGACCAACAGAATTTGAAGTGCTTTTTTTTTTTTTTTACACTGTATTTTTCAGATAAAAAATGAATCACATTGCCTTGCATATAATCACTTTACAATCAAATCGACTCGTGCCTGACAGTTTCATTCTCAATGGTAGTTACTACAACAATCTGTACAGTGGTATAACCTAGTATTTTGACCAGTCCTCAGCGAGACCCCCCTTACCCCCACCCCCAATCCCAATCGCAGTGACTAGACATTACGGTCAGCAGCGCCTCCAACAGAAAGCTTATTAACCACAAACCACACTGCTCTCATAAAAGGATATCCGGGGAACTGGACACTATCCCCTCAGCCCACACCCTCCGGAACTATTCCATTGTCTACCGGTGTGGCAGAGGCACGCTTAGTGGCCTCGAAGTAGGCCCTCAGTGGTCCCCAAATATCTCTGGGTCGCGATGTCGGAGGCATGAGGCTAGCGTATGTCTCAGCATTGGTGTTGCAGTACACCAGACTCCCCAGCCAATCCTGTAGCTGAGGAGTGGTTTTCCTGCCCCAGTGAATGGCAACCTCTCTTTTGGCTAGCAGTAATCCCAATGCTGCTAATTTCCTGACTTTCTTAGGAATCTGAACTGTGTACCCTAAAAGAGCTATCTCGGGGAGGGGAGCCAGTGGAAGGCCAATTATCTTCCCCAGTGTCGTATGTAGCGCTAACCAGTAGGTCTGCAAGCGGGGACAAGTCCATGCTAGATGAATAAAATCCGCGTGCGGGGCAGTGCATTTCAAACAGGTGTGTGGCCTATCAGCGTCTATCCTGTGCGCCAGGGCTGGTGTGAAGTAAGCGCGACGGATAAATTTAAAATGCAGCAACTTGTGGCGTGCGTTAAGTGAAATGTCCTTGGTGGCCTCGCAACATTTTGCCCATTGCTCATCTGTGATGGCGCTCCCCGTGTCCACCTCCCAGGCCTGTCTAAGGCTGGAATCGTCCGCGGGCACCATCACAGCGCATGCCTTGTACATTTTAGAGATGAGGCGTGTGCCGCTAGGGGTCTCTAACACCAGAGTAAGTGGAGGGAAAGAGTCAGGCTCAACAGGATATGTGGGGAGCCCAGCACGCAGTGCGGATTTCATGCGGCTCATGAGGAATCGCGTCATGAAGTTGCAGTCGGTGAACCTGGCGTCCTCATCTATTGAGAAAATATGACCCTCTGGGAAGAGATCGCCCACTTTTACAATATCTAGAGTGGATAGCGTGTTCTGCACCAGCTTCTCCCCAGTGATTGGGAACCATCTGGCGTTGGGCAACGGCAGGGCAGAGGAATATAATAGTGTAGCGCCTGTGCGTTTGATCAATTTACCCCATGCCCAGGCAGTCGTAGATACTGTTTGAATGTCGCTTCTGTCACGTGGAAAGCCCCCCGGTAGCATCTCACACAATTTATCGGGGCGAACCAGGTCGGCCTCCGGCCGTAGATACGGAATGCGTGCATCTGGATGAAACCAAGCGAACGCGTAATGACATTGCGCTACCAAATAATATAATTGGAAGTCTGGAACATTGAATCCGCCTCTGTCGTACGGCAAAGTCATCACCGACCAGCGGACACGTGGTCTCTTCCCGCCCCATACTAGTCGTATCATGAAAGTTTGTAAAGTGCGGAAGAAACCAGCTGAGAGGGGAATCGGGATATTGTTAAATAGGTATAAAAATTTAGGAAGGACCATCATTTTTACAATAGCCACCCGACCAGCCAGGGACAAAGGTAACCTCAGCCATCTGTCAACCTGTTCCTCTAACTTTTGGAAAGCCTGTCCGTAATTTAAGCAAATAATTTGTGCGGTGTCCAGATGGATATGTATACCCAGATACTTTACCGAGTCTTGGCACCAGTCGAGAGGAAATTTGCATTCCCATTGGACTGTGCTCGCCGTTAGCGGGAATATGATTGATTTGTGCCAGTTTATACCTATCCCTGAGAATCTGCCAAAGCGGACGATTTCCCGGATAAGAGGCGACAGATTAAGGTGTGGTTCCCGGACGTAAAGTATGGTATCGTCGGCGTATAGAGAAGCTAGGAGCGGGCCAGTGTTGAATTGAAGACCTCTATGCAAGTGGCGCTCCTGGAAGTGCCTGACCAACGGGTCCATGGCTAGGATGAATAAAAGCGGGGACAAGGGGCAGCCCTGCCTGGTCCCTCGATATAGCCGGAATGGTCTGGACAGGGTGCCGTTCTGCCGGAGTCTTGCCGATGGCCCACCGTAAAGCAGAGAGACTGTGGAAATGAAGCCACAGGGCTGTCCCATACGCTGCATCACCTCCACAAGGAAGGACCACTATAAAGAATCGAACGCTTTCTCTGCGTCTAGTAATATCGCCGCCGCTGGGACGTCTGGCTGTATTCTGTGTAGCACCGCAAACAGCGTACGGAGATTCAGGGATGTCGAGCGTCGGGGTACAAAGCCAGACTGTACCGGGGATATGATGTACTCCATCAGCTGCGACAGCTTATTCGCGAGCACTTTTGCCAAGATTTTATAGTCTAGATTCAATAAGGACAGCGGTCAATATGAGCCGCATAACTTGTGATCTTTGCCAGGTTTTGGAAGGAGTATGATTACAGCTTCACGTAGTGTGGGGGGGAGAATTTGTTTTTCTAATGCTTCTGCATAGACCTCAATCAGCTGGGGGGCCAGAACGTCCTTGAATTCTTTATAAAAATCCCCTGTGAAGCCATCAAGCCCCGGGGCGGAGGAACCTCGCATATTGTCTATGGCCATTAGGACATCGGCGACAGTTATGGGTTCCGCCATGAAGTCTATCATATGCTTTTCCAGGAACACCAGTGCAACCTCATCTAAATATGCAGTCTTGGCTGCAGCGTCGGGGTCTGACCTGGAGGAGTAAAGGGAGGTGTAATAATCCAGAAACTCATCTCTGATAGCCGAGGTGGAGGTGAGCGTGTCACCGGACGCTGAGTGCAATTCAGTAATGTAGGATTTGCTATAAGGTGGTCTCAGCATTTGCGCCAGAACTCTGCCAGGCCTCTCGCTCTCTCCGTATCGTCGTGCAGCTTGATATTTACCCATATACAATATCTCCCTGTCTGCCGTGTCCCTGTATTCCGCCAGAAGGGCGAGTCTCTCTGTCATAGCCTCTGGGTCAGGGAGGGCCGCGAGCTGGGAATCTAGCTTGGCCACCTCTTGCTCAATACGGGTCATCGTTTGACGAAGATCCCTGAGTACTCCAGCCCATTTGGAGATGCATACTCCTCGTATAACCGCCTTAAAACCTTCCTATAGCATCGCCGCTGAATCTACCGAGCCCGTATTGAGTTCAAAGTAGTCCTCTATTGCCTCGCGTACCTCTGCCTTAAACACCTCATCTTGAAGGGCCGTACTTGGAAAACGCCATTGTCGTTCATACCCTTCCGGTCGTGGGAGCAACAACCGTAAAGTTATTGGGGAGTGGTCTGAATATGTGCAGGGGAGTGTAGTGTGGGAGCCAAACCAACCTGCGACACTGGGAGAGATCAGCCAATAATCTATTCTGGACCAGGTGCCGTGCGGGCCAGAATAATGAGTGAATTTGGTGAGGGTGGGATTACGCTATCACCAAACGTCTATTAGTGTGTATTGATTACAGAGTTTCATCAAGGCCCGCCTTGCCCGTGGTTTAGCGTCGGGTGCGGTTGACGAGCTGTCCAATTTGGTGCTTATCAGTAAGTTAAGGTCCCCCCCTAGGAGCAGCGCATGTGTGTCATGTTTGGCAATCCGGGCATTCAAGTCGTGGAAGAACTCGGGGTCGTCCACATTGGGAGCATACACATTAACCATAGTGATTTTGTGGCCATAAAGAGTGCCCGTGACTATCACGTACCTGCCCACAGGATCCCGGGTCACATCCAGGAGTGTAAAGGGGACCCTCTTGTGTATCAATATCGCTGTACCTCTAGCGTAATTGCTATAATTAGCAAAGTATCTGTGTGTACCCCAGCTGGCGCCAAAACTAGCGGAATCTGTGGGGGGAAGGTGTGTTTCCTGTAAATAAACTATATCAACCTTGTGTCGAAGAAGATAGTGGATCACCTGCCTCCTTTTACGGGTGTTATTGAGGCCTCTGACATTCCAGGACATTAAAGTGATGGCCGTGGGCCCCTGTACGTTACCTAACCGCGACATCCAAACATTGTTCATGCATCTTCCTGTCAGGACTGTAAGGCGATGTAAACCTTGCAAGCAATGCTAAACTAAAGTGTAAATAACTACAATTGCAATGTGCGAACTTTTCCCCCTCCCCCCTCCCCCCACCCAGCCGCCTTCCAACCCATAGGTGGCCAACCCCCAGAAAGTTAACCTGCCCGGAAGACATAGAGATCCCTGGGCTCGCAGTTGAGGTCCAGAAGGTGGGCCCCCAAAATGAATGCACCAACTCAGCGGATACACCAGAGGGGGGTGGCAGCCCGAAATCGGACCGGCCTATTGCCGTATCTGTAGGAAAAAAAAAAATTGTAAACAAACATTGCGATTTCCCATATGCATACTATAAACAACATAAGATCATTCTAGAAACATCATCCAGTGTCAATGTTCGAGAATAGGTCCGCACTAGCGTCAGAGCCACTGCGAGGTGGGGAAGCGGGTGCACCCCCCGCCGAGTCTTGCGAATTCCGTGTCTTGTGTGTGCAGCAGAATTCCTGGGCCTCTGCTGGAGTGTCAAATATTCTGGACCTGCCGCCAACATCCACCTTAAGTCTCGCCGGGTAGAGCATGCCATATTTGAGCCCAAGATTGCGTAATGTGGCTTTGACCCCCTGGAATTTGCGGCGTGCCTCCTGGACCATCGGAGTCAAGTCTGGATAGAATGATAATTTCGACCCCTGCCACTCGACCGTGCCGCGTTCTCTTGCCAGACGGAGAGTAGTGTCCCGGTCTCTAAAATTCAGGAGTCGCGCTATGATGAGCCGAGGGGGAAGGCCAGGATTGGGTCTTGGGCCTAGTGATCTGTGGGCTCTCTCCACCCCAAAGCCCGGTGTGAAAGACTCACTTCCAAACAGATCCGTGAGTAGCTTCTCCACGAAGAGGTCCATTCTGCCTGTTGATGTCGTCTCCGGAACCCCCATAATGCGGACGTTGTTGCGGCGTCCGCGCGCTTCCAAGTCCTCATTTCTAATGGCTACTTCCTTGAGGAGGCGCTCCGCCCGTTCCAGCCGCTTCTGAGCCTGAGCTGTCCCATCCTCCAAGTCTGACACACGAGCTTCCGCAACATCAAGGCGCTTGTCGTGGCCCTGTACTTTGGCGCCCAAGGATGCAATGGTCTGATCCAAAGTGTCGAAGCGGGAGTCCAGCGCCTTAAAACCTGCCTTCATTTCCAGCAACAGGGAGGCAACAGAGGTATCCGAGGGCCCAGGTGGATTCGCTTCAGTGGTCTTGTCAGCCATAACTGAGTTGTGTGATGGTGCGCCCTCAGCCACTTTTTCAAAAGGAAGGGTTCTTTGCCTGGGATCCTTGCGTCCCATACCGCAAAGTGCACGGAGCAGCCGTGTGGGAGGGGGGGGGGGGGGGACTGGGTGATGATGTATTGCGAACTTGTAGAAAAGCAGGTGGCAGTTTTGAACAGTCCCCAGCCACTTCAGGCACTCTGAACAGCAGGTTGGCACCAGCGAGCACTCAGAGGCAGGTCTGTGTCCCGGTGGCAGGGGCCAACACAATGGCCGCGACCCCTCCGAACAAAGAGAGTATTAGTGCGAAACGCTAGTAGGCCCCATCGCAGGAGGGTTATGCATGTTCTAGACACTGGCACTGAAGGGCCAAGCGGCGCTGTGTTGTAGTAGCAGATGGTATGGTGAGCTCAGGTAGGGGGTTCCGTGTCATCGCAGACAAGATGGCTTCCAGTGAGCGTGCGCCACCAAATAGGATGTCTGTCCCTCTCGGGGAGGACCAGCGGGTGATCAGAACCGCACGCTGTGTCGAGCGGAAGGCGAGCGCGCACCCACCCCCACCACAGCCGCCGCAGCGTCAGGCCAGCGCCCTACCCCCGAAGGCCGTAGCAGGTGGGCCCTGTCCCCACACGAGCTCAGGGAAGCGAGGCCTAGAAGCGGGGCAGAGCAGCCGGCCCGGCAGCCCACAACGGAACCTCGCGGCAAGGGAGGGGGGTTGGGGCTCAACCCACACGGGTCCGACTCACCCGGTCCGTCCGCCGGAGGCTGCAAGATGCGCCGTCCTCCGACCGTCACGCTCGCGCGGGCCGCCAGGTCTCCAGACGTGGCTGCGCCGGCCCGCCCCGGGCCTCCTCCGGCACGATGATTCTGCACCTCGGAGGGGAGCTGGCGCCCGGCACTCAGATCGCCATGTGCCGCGCCGCTTCCTCTGTCCGTGACGCCGGTTTCAGCCCCGATGGAAGCACATTCTCCCGGGGAAATCGCCGCTGAGACCGGCCGATTGTTGGAGCTTCACTAGCAGGCGGCCATCTTCGCCGCCGCCTCGGCCACGCCCCTTTGAAGTGCTTAATGCATGGGAAACATGCGGCGCATGCAAGATGAAGAGATAAACATCAAGAGAGGATGGTAAAAGCGATGAGTCTGTAGCAGAGGCAAGATGGGATTATCAACAAGCGAGATGGAGACTAGTTATGATTGAGGGAGCAAGTTTGTACCCCTCCATAACAAGCGAGGGAAATGAGGATGGGAAAAGGAGAAGAGAACAGAGGAAGCAGGGAGATGCAGACAGTGTCAGTGTTGCTAGTGATAGTCTTTTGGATGGGTTGTTGGCTGAATGTCCACCTCCATATAATCAGGTGCTAATGGAAAGTGGGTGCAATGTGAACATTACTGACAGTTCTGACAGTGCTTCAGCACCAGTTGCTCCTAGTCTGAGGTTTGTAGGCTTCATATCAGCTGGGGGAACACAAACTGTATCACTCGGAAAACGGCAACACAAATTTGGCTTATCGGCTTCCGAATGCTATTACAGTACCGGTTACCATTGATCCTATAGTGCCTAGGGATAATCACAGCCTGATTGAGAGTGGGAATCGGGGAATGCCAATTCCTACTGAAGTGAGGACAGTGGAGATGGAAGTGGATAATTCGAATGGGAAATTTGTTCAGTTGACCCAGGTAAGTGCGAGCACGCCTTGTGCAGCCAGTGCAGACCCTTCTGCTTTGCAGAACGGATATGCACCTTTGAGGTTTTTCCAGGGATTAGCAGGTCTTGACTCTCCTGTATGGGAAACGCTTCCAAATGTATGTAACAGCATGCCCTGAGAGAATGGTGCTCCAGAGAAGGGAACATCTGAGAGTCAACATGTATTTGATATCCACGATTCAGAGGACTGGTTAAAAGATCATAATGAGAAATCTGTAGGGAGCCAGAGTACTGAAACGAGTCAGGGAACCATCAAATCAGCCGTGAAAGCAGACTTAGTCGATGTGCTCAAATTGAAACTAAATGGGATGCGATGATAAGTGGAAGCTTAGAGCTCTATCGGATAAACTCTTACCAGCCTTCTGAATTACTGTTCATAAGTAAAGATGTTACCAGGAAAGCAAGGCAGTCCCACGAGAAATTATTTGAACTGGCTAAAGGGTATGATGTTGATATAGAATGAACAAAAGCGTTGCATAAAAATCACAGGCTTGCATTTAGTTATCAGAATATATAGAGAATCTGAGAATACCAGGGCTGAAAACACAAATTTGAGAACTCTTACTATTAAGCATTCGAGTTTGGAGTACATTAGGTAGGTGGGAAGAGATGAGCTGAAAGGAAAGCTTCTGAAAGAATAGCGGGAGAACCTCCTCCCGGACTAGGGGGAACAGGTGTTCAGGCTTTCCCTTTACGAAAGGTGCCAAGTGGAGTGTATGTACATGTACCTTGGAGTAGAGAAGATCTTGCAGCATTTACTAATGATTTCCCGAGGCTGAGAGAAAAACCTGTGGAGAGGTATAAACAGGTTGATAGATTTGTGAAAATCTCAAAGGTGTTGTAGATTGATTTGAATGCATTGTTTGAGATTGTGCTCCCTAGTGATTTATGGTCGGCTTGTAAAATAGCTGTGGATTGGCCCGAGGGTGAGCCTGAGAGTGACCCAGTGAAGACATGGTCTGCCACCCATAGTGATGAAAAAATATGATCAGGTGATTACGTGGCTGAAGGCTAAAGTGCCTCCACAAGACATTGATTGGGTCAAAATTGACAGGACAACTAAGGAGCCCAAAGAGATGATTCATGTGTATTATGAGAGGCTGTTACAGGCTTTTAAGCAGTACAATGGGATTAATACTCTAGAGCCAAAACACATGGGCCGATTTGTGTCTCGATTTGTAAACGGATTGAGACCTGAAATTAGTATGATGAAACAGCAGCACCTGATCTGTTGGAAGAACAAGTCTGTCGATCAGATCCTGCGGTATGCCAAATACTGCTGTGACGAAATTGAGATGAAACACAAGAAGTTCAAAGAGCGCAGATGAAAGCAGCTCAAAGGGGTCAGGGACCGTCTTATGTAGGTAATATTAACTCAATGTTGGGAGTTCAGCAGTCTGGGACCCCATTACAGCAAAATGGAGGATTTCAGGGACAAGGAAGGGGGAGAGGGGTTCCTAATGATACTGAGACTGTAATTGATATTGCCACTTCGAAAAAGACTAACTCATGTCATTATTGTAATAGGGTGGGGCACTGGAAGCGAGAATGTCGTTTAAATCCCGCTAACCTGGAACAAACTGGGGAAATGGTTTAGTCTCAAGGGAAATGTCAGATAGCCTCAGAATGTGCTCAGACCCAGATCTCAGAATTATCTGAGTTCTCAAGGCCCTGTAATGCAGTTACTGCAACCCCGGATGCCACAACAGGCTGGGGGTAATCACAGATTCCATCAGAATATGGACCTGAGTGCAAATCAAAACGTGTCCCAGAATTCTCTGATGTTCAAGTCCCGCAATGACTAAAATTCAGGTCAGTCATTATGATGGTGCCTGAGAGGCGAGGAAGATTGTACACTTGGCGCAGTCTTGGAGGTAGACCAGAGCGGACCATATGTTGATGCCGATGTAAATGGTTACAATGTCACGTTCTTGATTGATACTGGTGCTACCTGCCCTACAGTGAGAACAGCAGAGGCCCAAACCTACCCCTATCGGGAAAAACAATCTAAGTTGAAGGAGTTGCAAATAAGAGGTTATCAAACCCTTTAACTGAAGAGGTGCCTGTAAAGATAGGGACATTCGAAGATAATCATCAATTTGTGGTGTGTAACTCTTGTCCTGTGTGTCTCTTAGGATGTGACCTGTTGTGCAAATTGAATTACATTTTATATTGCACACCAAAAGGGATTGAACTTTAGACAAATGATGAAGACATCGCCTTAAATTAGCTAATCAGAACTTAAACGTTTCGTTGTTTACTCTGTTAGCTGTGGAAGTTTTACCATTGGGTCTTAGAGACCCGGTAAAGGATGTAGTATGGGATTTTTCTAGAAAGGACATTGGACTCATTAAGGCATTGAGCCTGTCCGTATTCAAATAAAACCAAATGATGAATATCCGAGAACTACACATTACAATTTGATGCCTAAAACTGTGGCAGGAATCACTCCTGTGATTGAAACAATGATTGAGCAAGGCATTTTGAAAGAGATCCTTCAGAGTCCGTGTAACTCTCCCTTTATGGGCTTACAGAAGCCCAGTGGTAAGTACTGCATTGTGCAGGATCTCAGAAAAATATACAATAGAGTGGTTCCTTATTATCCTGTGGTACCAAATTAATCTGTGATATTGTTTCGGATTTCATGTGAGGCTGAATGGTTTACGGTTATTGACCTTTTTCAAGCATTGTTTTTCAATTCCCCTCCATGAAGAAAGGCAATTTTTATTTGCTTTCAGGTTGGGAAATCCTGTCTTAACATGGTGCTGTGTCTCACAAGGGTATACGGAGAGCCCCTCCATATTTAATCAGATCTTGAAAAAGAACTTGGAGTCCTTGATCATGCCCGGTAATTCTGTCCTGGTCTAGTATATCGATGACCTTTTAGTGGCATTGAATGCCCGAGAAGCATGTAAAACAGATACCAATTGCCCTATTGAACCATTTGGCTGAGAATGGACATAAGGTGTCCCCAAGCAAATTACAGTACTGAATAACAGAGGTTCCTTACCTTGGACATTACATATCGAAAGGTGCAAAAGAGGTGTCTCAAGAGAGAATTTCGGTGATTATGCAAATGAATCTGCCACATACCCAGAAAGAAGTCAGGATGTTTTTGGGAATGGTGGGCTTCTGCCGCCAGTGGATACCCAGCTTTTCCTTATTGGCCAAGCCTTTACAAAGGCTGACACACGAGGATGTGTCTGATTTTGTGACTATTGGTAACAGATATGCTGACGAAGTTGCACACTATGGCGTACAGAATGTTTGCACTTTCAATGGTGAATATGTAAATGAGGGATCTGATTAAATAGATTTCAACCTTTTGATGACAATTGCTGATACTTGGGAAGAGGTCAAGAGATTTCAAGAAGAGTTTTCTAAAGAGGGGGCGTGGCTACGACGCGCTGCAGGATGGCCGCCTGTTGAAGGGGCTCTGCAGGTCAGGCTCGACCATCCTGCAAATACCACCGTGTAAACCTACTCCCGGCGGCTGCAAACAGCGGCGCCAACAGCTTACCTCGTCAAGATTGCATGGCTGCGGTCTCAGCACTTTCAGCCTGTGGGAACATGCTTTAATCAGCAACGGAGTGGCGCAGCCGAGACAGTGGCGAAAATGGCTGCCATGCTTCAGGCGGCCTAAGCGAAGCTCTGACCTGCCGCGACCGGCGCCGACTGTCAGAATTGCGGCTCACCCTGATGTAGACGGAGTATCGCCGGTGCGGAGCTGCGGTGGCTGTGGGCTGGATCGGGGCTGTGGTGCGGCCGCTCGCGGGCCTGCTGGCGGACTGCGAGCTCCTTCTCCCTGGCGCCAGTGGTGAAGCCCGGGAACGCTCCTGCAGGCAAGCGGTGCGGACTCGTTAGACGACCGGAGACGGTGGTCTGTGCAATCGGAGCGAGGTGGAGACCAAGATCGGCGGAGATCCCCGCGAGGTGCCAAGTGCAGACGAGGTGAGTGGCGGTGCCTGCCCTCGGCCTGGGGCTAAGCTGCTGTGCGCTGTGCGGCCTAGGCCCCTTCCAGCCTCTCATGCCGAGCGGGGCCGCCGCGCGCTGGCGCTGTTTGGCTGGCCTGTGTCTGGGTGCTGAGCTCCTGCCTGCTCCCTCCATCGAGAGCGCCTGGTGTTGGGCCGGGCGGCGCGGGGTGAGGGCGGTCAGTGGCGCGACACGAGCGGTGCCCAGCCTCTCCGCTGTCAGTGAGACGGGGGCTGACTGGGTGCTGTGCTGGCTCGCCGGGTACCCCTCTCCCCGCTGCGTGGCTCCAACTAGGCCTCAAAACCCTATCCCTTGAGGCGGCGGGGCCAATGCTCACCACGGACTGTGCTCCATCTGCCACCCGCTTCTGCAATAAGTGTGGGCGGACCTGTTGTGCGGCTTCCTCCAAGGTCCTATTCGACGCTTTAGTGTGCTGGCTTTCTTCCACTGGTTGTAGCCATCGGCCCCTTTGTTATAACCCGTGTCGGCTGCCACAGACATACTCCCTGATTTGTAGCCCTGGAGGTGGGGCCGTGCATTGGAGAGGCCCTCTCCTAGCAGGCCTCGCGCCCTGGTGCCATCTGCTCACTGCGCCCTCCTCACATCTCCGACAATAACCTTTAGGAACACGGACTACTCTACCGCCTCAGGGGTTACGCAGTTGAAATATCAGGAGTATCTGGGGCGCGTTGAATACGGGTCTGGTAGTTGCTGGTCAAGTTGGGAACTGGGCACCCACGACCATGGGCAAGGCAGACCCAAAGCAACCCAAGATTCCATTTGAAAGTAAACGCCAGACGTGCACAATGTAACTGGCGCCGGAGCAGGGCTCGACTTCAGGCCCTTCTGAGAATGCGGACAGTTCTGAGGAAGACATGAGCTCCATTTTACTCGAGATGCGCTCGTCTCAAAACTATAGATGGCAAAATAGATGCCTTGACTTCCAGCCTTGATGCCGTCAAAAAAAGGTTGACATCCATGAAACCCACCTGGATGTGCTGGAAAATAGGCTGTCTGACACCCAAGACTCGCAGTCCGATTCTAGAGCGCAGATCCTCAACATGGAGAAAGTACTTGAGGTGATCAGGGCTAAGAATGAAGACTTAGAGGCGCGCTCCCGAAGGAACAACCTCAGAATTCTTGGCCTTCCTGAATCGACTGCGATTTCAAAAATGGAACCCTACATTGACAATCTACTACGAGAGCTGTTTGGTTCGGTACTTTCCCCAGTTATGATTGTTGAGTGGGCTCACCGCTCTCTTGGCCCCAGACCGGTGCCAGGTGCGACTCCGCGCCCGATCATTGCACGCCTCTTAAACTATGCAGACAGGGATGCTATCCTAAAGGAAGCGAAGGCCAGAAGCCCCATCGTCCATCAGGGCAATACTCTGTCCTTTTTTCCGGACTATACCCCAACTGTGCAGGCTGCGCGCAGGGAGTTCATGCCGGCGAAACGAATCCTACAGTCCTCCTCTGTGCCGTACGCTAGCTGTACCCGGCAAAGCTGAAAATCACTCATGAGGGCCAAGCACACTTTTTCACCGACGCCAGGTCGGCTCTAAAATTTACAAAACACATCTGTCCGCGTAAACTGCCTCAGGACTCTTCACGAAGCTCCACCCAATCAACGAACCTAAGTGATAATGATTGATATTCATCTAGGTCCCTGCACTCTGCTAATTGTCACTTACGTACATGACTGCACTGGTCAAAACGGCTTGGATCATTATCTCTGGGTCTGCAGCCTCCTCTAAATTGAAAGTTGGCGCTGCCACCCTGTTCGCATACCATAGAGGAATTAAGTGAGGTTCATGGTTCATTTTAATTTGGGTATTCGATTGATGGGTAGGTTGCACTTCATTGTTCCTCAGCCTGGCCACCCTGCCGCCTGGCAGGTGCTCGCCGTCGTTCCTTGTCCCCACAGGGAGATCTCCCATGTGCTCAAATTCTGAATCTGGGTTTGGGGTAATTCAAGGGAGGGGGGGGTCTGTTTTCTCGACCAGTTTGGGAGGTTGTAGTGGGAGGGGGGGGGTTTTAAATTTTTTTTTTTTTAAAAAGAGTTTTCTGAAGAGGAAATTATCCTGGATTATAGCAGGATGTGTGAAATGTGAGGATGATATTTGGGTGCCAGTAGACGGAAGACCAGTATTACTTAATAGTTTATTGCCGCCGATGAACAGGTTTTACTATGGGCTAATGCATTTAGGAAGAGGTGCGATGATGTGATCGTTTCGACAGACTTGGTTCTAATGACGGCAGAAGCCTTGTGTTATAGATGAGTGATCTGTCAGCAAATTAATGTTGGAAAACTAACTGCTGCAACACTGAGCCGCATAGGAAGGTTTGGAGGTCCTTTTAACAGGATGCAACTGGATTTTGTTGAAATGCCAGCATGCAATGGTTGAGGTACATTCTAGTGGTGGTATGCATCTTTTCTGGTTGGGTGGAAGCCTACCCGACTAGAAGTTGTGATAGTCTCACTGTAGCTAAACTGCTGTTGAGGGAGCTGATTCCAAGATTTGGATTTTCAGCTTCTTTGGAGTCAGACCGAGGAACCCATTTTAATAATGAGGTTCTGAGAATGTTATGTGCAGCACTGCCAGTGGAACAGAGATTGCATTATAGCTTCAGGTATCGTAGAACAGGTCAACGACACTTTGAAATCCAGATTGGCTAAAGTGTGTGCTCCGACATCTTTGAAATGGCCCGATGCTTTGCCCCTTGTACTGATGAGTCTTCACAGTGTTCCTAATCGAAAGACTGGATTATCATCCCATGAACAATAATGAGACGCAAAATTAGACTGCTTGCGGTGCCAGCCAACATACTTGTAACATCACAGATGATTTGGTGCCTGATTACTGTAAAGGATTGGCTGACGTGGTCTGTTCTGTGTCACACTCGGCTGAGCTGCAACAGCACCGCCACATCAGGAGCAATGCCACGACCTTTTCCCTGGAGCATGGGTCGTGGTGAAAAAACATGTGAGGAAGAACTGCCTCGAGCCTCACTGGTGTGGTCTGTAACAGGTGATCTTGGTTACCACAACTGCTGGGAAGTGGGATGGTCTAACTAACTGGGTGCATGCATCCCACACTCATAGAGTTCCGTGTCCCCATGAACAAGTAACAGCTCTTCTCCCAGAAGAAACGTCAGTCGTGGTCGAAAGGCCATGGTAGGAAGTCAGTCAAGCTTTGGGGGACAAGACGGAGTCAGAGACAACACTCGAACAATCTGAGGGGGGTCTCGATGACATTGAAGTTGAATTTGAAGCAGGGGAAGCTGATGTTGTGGTAGTGAATGAGTCAGATTCTGACCCTCAAGTGGGAGCTAGTGTTGTGGGACCACAAGTGGTGGTGGAAGAAAGCTAGCCCAAGAGTAAGGAAAGGCGAGGACTGAAGTTATTGTCTGAAAGGGCTCTTGCAGCCCTAACTGATGGCCCTGGTGAATCTGAACTGGGTGGAAACAAGATTGAAGGAACAGATATCGGAAGGTCTAAAAGATCGAGGGTGCCTTGTCGGAAGGTACTCTTCTCCTGAGTGGACCTCTCTAGCTACAAATGCCGAGGGGGAACTCTGGAACCTCAGTGCTAATAATAGATGTTTTGCTGAAGATTCCGGGGACTGATTTGAATGTTCTCCTTTGATTTGCTGTTCCTTATTCACCATGGTTGAGTGGCTTACGAAATCTAGTACTAAATGAAACTGTTTTACCTCATTAAATTCGCAAAAATCACCTATTGAAATTGCAGAATTGAGAGAAGATTTGTTGCAGTTGCTCATAAGTGATCTAGGTTCAGAATGTATAAGAGATGTTAAATGAACTTTATGAACTTTTGTCAAATTGTTTGAAGAAGAAAACCTAGGCCGGAGTGGATGAAGAAAATATTTAGGGTTGACGATTTAGAAGAACACGGAGTAGGGGTAGGGAAGCCTCACGAAGATTGTACATATTTCAGTAAATAAAGTTGGAGCAGAGGTTGAGACCGACAGAAGAGAATCTGTTGATGCTATTTCTTTACCCACTTGGTCTGAATCTAACCAGTATGGAAACGAATAACACTAGTTATAAACGTAGATACCTAAAAAGTGTAGCGATCACACTATTGGTGTTAGGTTAATAGTATTAATTGTAGGGCTAAGCCTAGGTTCAACTAATGCCAAAGAAGGGAAACATGTACTTGAACAGAAATCAGTACACAGGGTAGATGGAGGTTTACATTCATTAGGAGAGCAGAATTTACACAAAGATTTGTCCAGGGGAGATTACATATTAAATGCTTACACTAACTTGCTGTATGAGACAGTCGATATAATAGAAACGCAGGATTGCTATGTTTGGATGCAGCTTCCTGCTTCAGTAGCTGAGGGAATTTCATATCATCATATACCACTAACATATGGCATCACATGTAGCATATTGCTGAGTCTTTTTTGCGGACAAGATCATTTTCAGTATTATTATTCAAACTATGATTTCGTTTTTTCAGAGATTCTGCTAGTTAAATATTTGAATAGGCATTCTGATGCTAGGGTTGCTGAAACTGTAAATAGATATTTCACACCAGTTGGTACAATAGATACAGCTTATGCACATAGAAAGAATTTAACGTGCATTCTCACTGATATTGAAAAATAATTTTTGGAACAGGTACAGGACATGTATAGAGCAGTCAAAAAAAGGCAGCTGTGGAAATTAAGATTATATGTTGGTCACAGGAAGAGGATGCACATCAGACGGCAGGAACCATGGGATCTTTGACATTAGATTGGTAACATCAAGAGATGTTATGCATTCACAAGGACAAGAATACGAATAATATTTTTGTGGGTGAGAGTGAGTGTGACCATACTTTTGCAGTTCAGGAGATTTCAATCAATCAATCAGGGGTTGGTAAAGCGCAACTACTCATCCGCGAGGGTCTCAAGGCGCTGGGGTGAGGTGGTGCAGCTCAGTTGAATGGTGGGGTCATCCGAAGAGCCAGGTCTTGAGATCCTTCCTGTTAACTGGAGGAGAGTTGGAAGTTATTTTTGGATGAAACGGATCCTTTGATGCCTAGATTTTATTTTCCCTGTGGGAAGAATGTTTACTTCAGGTTGATGACTGAATGGTACGGTACGTGTTATTTAGGGGAAGTGTTTCCAAAGATTTATCACGTGAAGGATTTGGATCATCCTGTGTGGGAAGAGAAGTCAAGAACAAGGTGTGGTGCGAGTGCTGAAGAAATTGTGGGAGATATTTTGGGAGAAATCATACCAAACCTAAGGGTGATATTAAATGACATCAAGATTAGAAAGCTGTCTATTGTGGTAGATAAGTTATCTTCTAACACTGCTGGAGCATAGTTGATTGTAAAAGCTGAGATGGTTGCTATTAGAGCTATGGCTATACAAAACGCCTTGCTTTAGACATTTTGCTTGCAAAAGAAGGCAGAGTCTGTTGGATGTTAAAAGTTCAACAATGTTGTACTTACATCCCAGACAAAAGTAAGGGTTTGCAGAAGTACATAAAGAATATTAATGGTCTGCATAGTGCATTGGCTGAATTTGCAACGGAAGGTGTGTGGGCTTCAGTTTGAAATGGATTGAGTGTTGTAGGCAGGTGGTTTGCAAATTTGGGAAGTGGCATAGTTGGTTCTTGTTAGAAATGGGGGTCTCTAGTTGGCAGAGGTAGGTCTTTGTCAAAATAGGGACCCTTGCTTCTAGTCCCTAAAATAACCCCTAAAATAACCCCTGCTCACCCCCTTGGTAGATTGGCACGAGCAATCAGGCTTATCTCAGAGGCAGTGTGTAAAGCATTTGTGAACCCATACAGTAATACAGTGAAAACACTACAAATGAACACCACACCAGTTTAGAAAAATAAGTAAACTTTATCTAAACCAAAACAAGACCAAACGACAAAAATCCACAATACAGTAATAAAAATATGACTTTTAAATGGTAGAAATAGTTCAGTTCAATGCAAGGTGTAAATGCGACACTTTTCTCACAAAGTACCTGGGATGCATTCCGCAAAACAAAATGGCCGCAGGGAAGGTGATGCGTCGGTTCTTTACACGCAGGGAAGGTGATGCGTCGGTTCCTTGCTTCGGGGGAGGTGATGCGTCGGTTCCTTACTGCAGCGCAGGGGAGGTGATGCGTCGGTTCCTTACCAGAGAGGAGGTGATGCGTCGTTTTCTTACAGCGTGGGGAGTTGATGCGTCTGTTTCTCACTGCGTCCCCCAACGATGCGACAGTCTTGGCGCCTCGATGTGATGCGTCGATCCGGAATGATGCCTGGCTTTGTGAAGCCGCACAGCAGGCTTGCGTCGGGATCGGTGCAGTGATCTCGGACTTCGGAGATCGTTGCACCCGATGTGTCGTGCGGCGATTTCTCAAGCCGCAGCTGCCGCTGCGATGGTTTCTTCGGCGATGCATCGGAAACAGGTGCGGATGCATCACGCTTCTTCGATGTTGCGTCGATTTTCCAGCTCCCAGCGACAAACAGTCTCTAGCGGTCCTAAACAGCAGCAGGCACCTCTTTGCAGGTTGGAATTCCCAGCAAGGGAATTCAGGGGAGCTGGTGGTGAAGTCTTTGTGACCCTGAGACTTCAGAACAGGAGGCAAGCTCAGTTTCAAGCCCTTGGAGATCTTTTCTTCAAGCAGGTGACAAAGCAAACAGCAGAGTCCTTTTTCTCCTTTCCTTGGTAGCAAGCAGCCACTGCAGGCCAACCCCAGACAGCAAACAGCACAGGGGCAGTATTCCTCCTCAGCTTATCCGGCTCTTTTCCTTGGCAAAGGTTCCTCTTGATTTCCCAGAAGTGATCTAAAAGTCTGGGGTCTGGGCCCCTCTTTTTATACCCCAAAATCCTTTGTTCTCTGAAGGCAGAGAGTGTCTGTACCCAGCCAAAACCAGTTCTGTGGGGCACTTTGCAAGTGCACAACAACCTCCATTGTCAGTGTGAGCCTGGGCTCCAGACACACCACAGGGGGGCGGAGCCATCATTGTGGAAGGCAGGCACAGCCCTATTCAGTTGATGGTGCTACTCCTTCCACCACTCCAAATGCAGACCAGGCCTATTCAGCCCAGCCTTGACTCATCAGACCTCTGGAGCTGCTGCCCCTCTCCAGTCCCTGTCATCCAAAAGCCAGACATGCAATACACAAACCTAGCAGAGGCACACTAGATGGTTGGCAAGAAAATACCTACTTTCTAAAAGTGGTATTTTCAAACACAGAATGTAAAAATCACCCTCACTAAAAGATGCACTTTAACATTCTGAGTCCAGGCATACTAAACTTTACTTTTCCATCTTGTTCCTAGGGTCAGTTAGTGGGGTGTGAAAGTACAAAGTAGCACGAGAGGAATAAGGTAATGAGCACGGGGATGAGTTCCCATGGAGGAGAAGAAGGATGGCCAAGGAGGAAGAGGATCTCTTATCTGTGTGAGAAGGGAGCTGGAAGAATCAAGCCTGGCCGATGGAAAAGTACTTGAGGAAAGGTTACGTGGAACATGCTCTTAGATTACAGTTGATATTACTTGTTGATACTTAGGAGAGGTAGACACCTTTGAGACTTCATAGGGTGCAGACCTATGCTTGTGTGGCTTCATGCTACTTGACCCATACTTGAAGTACTACTACTGAAGACTTCACTGTTGACACCTTTCTTCCTGTTCTCTGATATTGGTCTCAAACTCTAAATCATCTGTTAGAATGGGGGTTTCTTGCTAGGATAGTGTAGGAAAGGGTTAGATTAATGTTGCTTGCTGAGACTCAATCAATGCAATTTGATTTAACTTTCTTTTCCTGATTGTTTATTTCAAAATAATTGAACTAATCATTCGTTCTCTTCTGTATCGAGAACATCTCTTCAGGAGATATGGACAAGTTTCACTAATTTTGTATTTTTATATGCTTATGCTAAGAGTGGTTTATGTGAGCTTATTTTTGAATTTGTAATAAATCCCACAATACTTTTTTCAGTTGTTACCTGGGTTATTGTGCGGCCTAATGAGTTACACATTAAAACTTTGAGCTTTAAAATTGTTCTCCCTTTTGCCTCTCATGCAGTCAAAGATACATGGGTAGCAGAAAGTAAACAGGCTCAGATTCTTTTCATTTGGGAGGAAGCTGGAGCACTCTCCTCCCTCACACTCTTTTTCATGCCAGCCTCTTACATCTGATTCTCTCCCTCTCTTGCCCAACTGTACTCTTACACTAACTCTCTCTCTCTCTTTTTTCCTCCTCTTTCCCACTCTTCTCTGTCTCTCACCTTCCTCCGCTCCCACTTCCTCCTACCTACTATCGCCGCTGCCAAGGAGTAATGGAAGAATGTTTGCCAACCTTAGGCAAAGTCCCATTGTTCTGCAACACGTTTCCTCTAACGATTGTGCCACATCTGCTGCCTCTATGGCTAAAAATTACAAACCCTTTTGTAGGTACCATAAGCACCCATCTGTTATTCCTTTTTCTACAAATTTCCTCCACCTCCTTCCCTGCCTCAAATACAATCCTCTATTCCTAAGCAGAGCCCACTTCCTGAACTTTTTTGTATCACTCATTCTCCTTTGTTCACATAAACTCTTCCCTCTCTCACTACCCTCCTCTAAGTCACATACCATCCTCTTAGCTTTTTTCTCTCATGCTTTTTTTTCACACGCCTCATCTGTCTCCGTCCTGCGACACCCTGGTCTGTCTCACTCTCATCTCTCTAACCTATAGCTCCCCCCACTCTGACATGAAAGACTACTCTCAAGGTGTCTCTCATTCCCTCCTTTTGCACACCATTGTTCACTACTCTTCGAGTCTTGCCATCTCACCTAAATCTTTTTCAGGATCCTCTCTCATACCTTGTTCTAAGCTACTCTGGCACACAATCTCACACTCTCCTCACTTTATAGAACTGGTCCCTATTACCTCTCACTCACGTTTAACTCTGTAAAATCACCCTCTTTTTTGCTGCTTCCCTTACCCTTGTACCTACCTCTCTTTCACATCTCCTCTTTTTACCCTTCTGTTTCTCACATGCACATTCAGTCTCTTGCTCATGCTCTTACACAGATATTCACACCCTCAAGGGTTGTGTCTCTTATGCTGCCAAATACCGGTGCAAGCGTTGAACTATATTTTTTTCAGAGTTGCACTGGTTAAAACAAAGCTATGCTCCATAATAAGTCAACATCGACTAGTGGCCCTGCTAGAGGCCCTGCTAACACTGTCTGTGGAGCAAATGCAGGACTGTCGACTTCAATCAATGCACTGTTCATTTCAAATTGGAACATGAATTTTGCATTGATATTTCGTCATTTAAAGAGAAAATAAAGGTTTGGTATCATTTTGATACAGATGCGCTTTACGTTGATTCTTTAGTTTTCCACATATTGAAGAGTGCTGCTTATGCAGTTGTGAACTTATCAGGCCAGTGTCAATTAGAGCAGCCCAGCCTGTTCTGAATGTAACATAACAAAAAAGTGACAAGTAAATGCGCGATTTAATCTCAGCCACTAGTGATTACCATTAGTACTTACTCTGGGCTGCATTCCAATCCATCATTCTTTTGCCCTTTGCTACCTAAAACAGGACCAGCCCAATGCAAATTAGTTTTGATCCTGCCCCAGTAAGAACAATTCAGATCGAACTACCAGGCAGGGTGCCCTCTGAACTGGAACCAGGACAACCCCAAGCCAGCAGTGGCACAGTGTGTGAAAAGTATTGTCTGGAACGTGGCCCAAGCAGTTGCCAGAGACTGAAATGAATTGAAACATTCTTTCCATCACTTTGTTGTTATTGTTGGTGTTTTCCTAAGTGGCGCTGGTATGCCCAGACGTGGGTCCCGTACTCATTGTGCCGTAGGATTCAAGCTATACTGATGAGGCGTAAGCAGGCTGAAAAAGGCCTGGGGATGCTTGTGTTTGCATCTGTATCTAAAGAAGGCTAATCCTGGCTGGCTGTTCGGGCTAGACTGTTCCTCCTGGAGCATGACTAAGACTGATTTGAAGATGGCTGGGCTCTGTCTACAATAGCACTGTGGGATGAGAGACAATGGAATGGAATGCCGCCCCAGGCACTCACCAGTGGCTGAGAGTAATTCCAGCATTCCTTCCACTGTTTTCTTGTTAGAGTGCTCCCAAAGTAAGGCACATCTGCCAAACTCTTTGCGCACTGCTCTCCATGTACTCGCAATTCATTTGCACTTGTTCATATTTGATTGAGATGTCTCTGGAGAAAACCAAGAGTTCCCATATTTAGATAGTGGGGTGAAAGCCCCCTTTCAGGACATGTATCACTTTATAAATATAAATAATTCATAACTGCATCATCAAGAGATTCCCAAATTTGGATCCTCATATTGCTGGTTTGAGCTTCCCTTTGGAGTGTGCAGTCAGGCCTCCAGCCTGGGATCATGCGTTGTGAGTAAGAATAAACCATCTCACAGAAGACTGCATAGTTGTGCCAGGCTTCCCATATCAAGGACTGCAGTGCAGGGGTAGATGGTAGCCAAGAGTTGCCTGAATGTGTATGATCATGCCATTGACGTGAGCTGAAACTTGGGCTCCTACCAATGTATCTTGAGGGACTGAAGGGATGCTGGCCTTGTGTCCTGTGGCAGAGGACATTTATTGGCCAGTTAGACCAGTGCATTCATTCAATAAGGCCACAATGATCACATTGTGTGTCAGTTGCAAAACTGTGAACGATGTAGGCAAAACATGTTCTTGTTGTGCTGTTAGGTCAAAGGACTGAATAGTCAATTTCAGAAATGATGCCAGTTTCATGTGCAGTTCAACAAAAGCTGTGAATCTAGTGTATGAATAAACAAGAACGCTTCAAGGCACTAGCATGCAACGATCACAAGTTGAGAGCCGCCGGGCCATACCCTCATTGATTCTTATAGTTATACCACTTGGAGTGGGAAGAAAGAATAGTTTGGGTGACGCTAATTCTTTAAGCCAAGATGTTAATTGTATTCATAAAAGCTATGGGTATCCACAATTAAAATGCTGTATTCTACCCCTACAAGATCTAAGGTGGGCTATACTCAACACAAGTATTGTCTGTTAGCCCTGAACTACAGGAGCTGGATATGACTGCAAGTCGATGAAGACTGGAACTCTTTATTAATGCTCGCCGGATTTTTATTTCATTCATGACCTTGCATTGCTAGTTCCTTCTGATGGCTAGTTGGGATCAATCTTAGATCTTGGATACAAACAGCCCTAGCTCTCTTTTGGCCAGACCCATTCTTCTGAATATACAATTAATGGCCGGTGGGTCAGCCACTTGCTCATGATTGGATGGCTTTGTTGTCTATCATACTTTTCTCCTCCAGATTTGATGGCTTTTCTACATACTCTTGTGTGTGTGTCCCCCATGAGCATTTTTGTATCACATTGTTGTTATTGATTGAGATCGATACTTCTACTGAATACCTTATAGGACTCTTTTTTCTTCTGTATGGAACACTCCATTAGTGTATCTCTTCTCCCGTTTGCCCAGTTTTGCCCTCTCCCTCTAGGTGCACTCTCGTTTACTTCCCACCTCCTCCCAGTGTTCCGGCTCCCCGTGTTTATGGGCCACTTGCCATCGCCCCCAGCCCATCATCCAATGCTGCCTCGCCCACTCCCTGTCCTGCCCCACATCCAGCGGTGATTTAAAAAAAAAAAAATGTAATTGCCTGGCAGCAGAAAAAAACTGATGAGCTGCTCCTTCGCTTTTCTGCACTTTGCATAACTTATTTTATCTTTTAAAAAAAATGTAATGTGGCAGTCTATATGACATCTGCCCTGTCAGATTAGTAACTTTAAATTGGTTGTATGCATTAGGACACGTGCATTCACGCATCACCACCTTGGTATCATCACGCATTCATGCCTTGACATATGCGTTGGGGGCCATATTTGAATGCGTTTTCTCTAGAGGAAACCAATTCCAAGGTGGCCAGCAATGTGTGTGCATGGTAAACATCCTTTTGTACGCGGTCATTACACCGTGTACCATTACTACGCAAGCTTTACTACGCATGCGCTGTAATAACACGTAGCCATTTCTACGCATGTTATTACAACGCATGCGTTGTAAAGCGAACCACATCGTTGTGAGGAAACTGAGGCGTTTCCTCACAACGACGTGCAACGATCACCGCCTCTCTGAAGACGCAGGGAGGAGAACATAGGATACGAGGAGAGAGAGGTAAGAGGGGCTATTTTTAAGGGTTTAGGGTAGGGGAGGTCTTTAAGGATTAAGGTAGTGTTTCGTTTGAGGAGTAGTGTTTTGGGGTTTAGGGTAGTGTCGGGGGGGTCATGTAGGGGAGTGATTGGGTGTAGGGACAGGATTGGGGGTAGGGGAAGGGTTGTGCTGGGGGTAGTGTTTTAGGGTTTAGTGTAGTGTTGTGGTGTTTGTGTAGTGTAGGGTAGTGTTTTAGGGTTAAGGGTAGTGTCGGGGTGTCGTGCAGGGTAGTGTTGTAGTGTAGGGAGCGGACAGAGGGAAGGGTGAGGGTCGTGCATGGGGTAGTGTTTTAGGGTTTAGGGCAGTGGTGTGATGTAAGTGTAGTGTAGGGTAGTGTATTAGGGTTTAAGGTAGTGTTGGGGGGGTCGTGCAGGGTAGTGTTTGAGTGTAGGGACATGACTGGGGGTTGGGGGAGGGTTGTGCAGGGGGTAGTGTTTTAGATTTTAGGGTAGTGTTGTGGTGTGGTGTAGGGTAGTGGTTTAGGGTTTAGGGTAGTGTTGGGGGTCGTGAAGGGTAGTGTTTGGGAGTAGGGACAGGACTGGGGTAGGGGCAGGGTCGTGCTGGGGGTAGTGATTTAGGGTTTAGGGTAGTGTAGTGGTGTTTGAGTAGTGTAGGGTAGTGTAGTGTTTGGGTGTTTGGGTAGTTTTTTAAAGTTTGTTTTGTGTAGGGTAGTGTATTTGTATTTAGTATTTAGTGTAGTGTTGTGGTAAATGTCTGTTTTTATTACTATGCAAGTTTTAGTGTTTAGTGTAGTGTCGGGGGTTGTGATGGGTAGTGAATGAGTGTAGGGACCGGAGTGGGGGAATGCGTATGTTCGTGCAGGGGTAGTGATTTAGGGTTAAGGGTAGTGTAGTGGTGTTTCAGTAGTGTAGGGTAGTGTAGTGTTTGAGTGTTTTGGTAGTGTTTTCCATTTTTAGATGTGTAGGGTAGTGTATTTCTATTTATTATTTAAAGTAGTGTTGTGTTTTAAACATTTTAAAAAGGGGATAAATGTCTTTTTTAATAAGACACGTTATTTCCGCATACCATTTTTATTACTAGGCAAGTTTTTACTTCGTATACATTAACACTTTCAATGTAATGGTATGCGAACTAAAAACTTGCGTAGTAACGGTTATTGCTAAGTAATAACCGCGTAGTAATGGCATGCGAAGTAATGGCATGCGAAATAACGTGTCATATTGGTGTGCATTCGTCTTGATGCATGTGGACACATGCAATTGGAAAACAAGAATTGGCACTGCCAATTGATCTGCATTTTAGAGCCCAGATCTTTTTACTTTGTGGAATGCTTCTTAACTTGGCTAAGGAGTGGCAGTAGATTTGATGAACATACGCTCTGATGGTCACTTGTTCATTAAATTATTTAATAGTCTGAACTAATTTTCCTACTTGCCCTAATGGTCATTTTATAATTGACTCCTTGTCAGTACACACTGTTCATTTAAAGATAAAAGTGAAACTGTAAATGTAGAAGAAAGAAGAGTTGAAAGTTAGCTACAATAAAATTAAGACTTTTTCAAACTTTTTTTGAGCGCCTTAAGTGAACTTAGGTGTGAAAAGAAAGCCCTTTTATGGCATAGCTCTCACAATCATGACCTGTGACATTCGTACCTGCAGATGGAACTTACGACTGGGGAAGATCAGCAGGACTGGCGGAAATGCTTATATGTCGTAATGACGATAACAAAGCTAAATATCATGGTCTAAATATTGTTACAAAAATATCTCTCCATTATATGTAGATTTTCTTTCATTAGCTTCAATGAGGTGATGGTGTTTATTAACGATAATTAGGACATGATTTTTTTTCAAACTGTATTTAGGCTACAATATGCTTTACAGTTTTTCCAGAGTGAGAAATGTAAGGCACTACTACAATTTTTTGAGAGTGTATGGAAATACATTTCTTTACTAGGAACAATATTTTCATGTTAGAGAGGGAAAAGCAAGTTTCATGTCCAAAGTTACAGCTCTGCCTTATTTACAGCTGCAGTAGCACACAGTGAAGTCTATAACGTGCACATGATTTCATGCGTAGTTGAAGCAGGGTCTATTTTTATCATATAGTGCCCCAGGCCCATCCTGCCCCACACCTGTAGCATGAGACCCTCATATAGGCCCCACCAGCCAGCATGAAGGGATTTGTTAAATTGACCAAAGTATTGTAAACTCTTTTTCTGAACACAGTAGGCCCAGTAAAGTAGGCCCTGCGCCTCTCTGACTAAAATCATAAGACATCTCCTCAGCGACGCCCCAGCTCCCCCAGGCCCCCACTCTCTCCTTGCACAAGATGAGCTCGTCACTTCTCTCACCTATTGAGAGATAGCTAACCACAAGAACACGGAACATCTCAAGCTAAGAGGAACTCTTATAAACGTATACAAATTTCCCTGAAGTGCCGCAAATCCTGTTCGATAGATGTTCAATTTCATTATGATTTACGGTCAAACATCAAGTGACCTTTTGGAAAACTTTTGTAGTGTGGGTGTCACTTCTGTGTCCCTAATATTTCCGAGAAGTGACCAAAGTACGTCATGTTCTGCGGTCAAAGCACCTGCTAATGTCGTAGGTCGGCGGTCAATAGTTCCTCATTTAAAGAGTATAAATGAGCTGCCCACAGTCCATTCGTCGGACTACCTCGCAGAAGTGACCCCTTAGGTCGCTGACGCCTGTATAGTCTCCCTCAGCCACCATCTTTGGCTGAGGCTATAATGCTTATTGTATTTTGAAATTGTCTCTTTCTCTCTCCTCTGCATTGCCATTGCCATTATTCTAGACATTATTGCAATTGCATGTTCTTGCTCTCCAAGAGAATTTTCATTAAGGTTGCATATTTTCTATTTTCTAGTGTATTCTGAATGGCATGTCTCTTCTGCTCTCTAAGACAATCTTGACACTGTTGCATATATTTAATATATTCACAAATGTTTCTCCTCTTTCTCCTGCATTCACATTATTCTAAAAGTATTTCATTATATGCTTTTGCCATAATTTTAGCATGTGTCTTCTGACATCTCGTCTTTGCTAAAACTCCACGGCTCATTATTGCATTTAAAGTGTTTCTTTACACTTCTTGTTGAAGTGGTTTCATTGTAATAAAGTGCAAACAAGCCTGATTCAATTTCTATCATTTACACGTGTGTTTTCTTAATTAAAACGCAGCACCCCGGCACAAATTAAGGTGTCCTAAATTATCTCCCTCGAACATCTGGTGACCACGAAGGGACGTACTAGGTTTCCAGCCGCATCCTGTGACAGCGGACGAAGTGATTGCCTTCCGAGCCTTTTCCTGACTGAGCACACGCAGCCAGCCCTCGGGTAAGCCTAAGATGAGAGTATATTTTTCTCTTGTACTTTTGGTCTTCCCCCGGTGTGCTGCTTGCCTGTCTTACTGGATTCTGTCTCTGTGGGCGTCCCTCTGTCCATGATCACAGTTCTTTGCATTCGGCTGGTATCTTGCTACTTAAACGAATTCCTCATCTTTTAACACGTGTAAACAGCCGTTGAGTCAGGTGCTGATGCACCCTTTTTATTTACAGTTTAAATAGTGTGGTTTTAAATATATAGATATATTTGATATTACGGAGCTATAGTTTTCATATATTTTCCTGTCTAAGAGGGACAGGACGCCTGTGTGGCTAAGGGATTGCGTGGTGCAGATCCCATTTTTCATATATTTTCCTGTCTAAGAGGGACAGGACGCCTGTGTGGTAAGCCTGTGTGGCGAAGGGATTGCATGGTGCAGATCCCAGCTATTGCGGATTTGGAGTGGGTCCGAATCCCGGATAAAAATTTGCCAGGTTACGTCTTGTGACTGGCACATGAGGAGTTATGATAACAGTTATCAGACTTCTTCAGCTTTCGCGAGGGACTGTCAGTACACATATTTTATATTGTTAGGACAGTCAACAAGAATACTGTGTGATTACGGTTTGTGAAAACTAAAGTGGTGAAGAACAGAAACACCTTCCTATCTGCTCAGCTACCAGAGAAAGGAAGTGCTGGTTTACTGTTCTCTTTATGTTAAAGTGAAACGTGAGGACGTTTATTTTTGTCGCAATATTGTTTTAAAGGCATCATCCTTCTGTATGCATTCAGGCAGAAAAAGGGGCATGCGCAGTTTTTCTGTGTTTTTTTATAGTACACGTGTAGATGCTGTGCTTCACATTTGCATAATTGAAGTGTAATTATTCTGTGGTTTTGTTCTACATTGTATATATATATATCTTTTGGCTATTTCGCATGCATTGTGGTTACCTTTTTGGAAAAAGTATCTGTGCCTGGTGCACCGATTTTTGAGTATCTAGTGAGATGAACAATAACTAGATTTGTAAATGTTTTTGTAAGTGTTTTTACATATGTATGTTGTTAGTTCACCCTGAATAGTAGTGTTCTATAGCCACACCCTGCCTTTCTCTGGTCCTTGTTGAATTAGTTTTGCACACATTAAATAACCGACCTGTGTCCGTATATAATAGCATAACAGATACACTGTCCCCTATAAGCCAAAATCACGGTCACCTCATTTTAATTGTATGGAACATATTGGGAGTCAATCTCACCCCCACATCATAAGTTAGGATATCCACACTCGATTTAACACAACTTCCCACCATATGCAGGGCTCACGCCAACCCCCAACCTAATACTAAAGTCCCATCACTAGCGATGCAAACCCTGCTAGGTAGAAATAAGTGAACATTTTTTGCCACTGAGACCACACAAACTTTCACATTTAAATAAACATGGTAAAAGATACACTCAAAAATAAGTAGCCCCACCTAATTTCAAATACCAGTAATTTGATTTGGAAGGCTCTGATCTCTATAAATAGAAGTGGAAGAGTCACAATAAGTAATTCATATAGAACAACAGTCCCCTGGATTACAGATAAACGGAGTCCTGCAATTGACTGTACCACAACATGTAGAGGCGGAGTGTCACATTTAATATTACATTTGGTTTCCAAATAGCAGCCGTCACAACGCTTAAATTATGACTTTTGTGAACTATTTTCAATAGGCTCCCCTATTTTAACTCATTACAACCTAAATAACGTACATTCCGTTCCTTGACCATCACCCTGCACGCTTCTCACCTCACCTTTCCTGTGTGCTTGGCCCCGTGGTAATGGTACTTCCACTTGAATATTCAGTCAAGTGGTAGAAAGAGGGGGAGTAAGGCTTTCGCAGGCATTTATCGACCACGACACACAGCCACCTTTTTACGTTTTCTGGTCGCTATTACTCCCTAGACTTGGCCCGAACTTCAAATGATAGCCAACCATTGGTTCCCTGGTGACCTTCTCCTTCCATCCCCTCCCCCAATGAGCAATGGCATAATATATTCAGGTCAAATAGACGCAAGATTCTCACTGAAGATTACATCAGCACAAAATACTGCAGCCCCAAGCAACTAAGTACAGAATAATTTACTCCTACCTGCGTCCAATTCATCAACAGCCCATGCAGTAGGGAGTGCCACCTCTCCAGGCACAAGCAGTAGCCCGAATGCAAGCACCGATAAAGGAAGTACTGCCAGAGAGCACACACAGTTGGAGTTAGCTATTACAAAATGAGGTTTTGAAATTGTGGCCCATGTGCAAGGCAGTTGGTGACACCGGACTAAGAGCAACGTAAAACGCAGATGGTGATCATTGGACAGAAGAAGGGAATTAGTGAAATAAGCCTGTTCACTCCGATTTCATGTGCGCAGAACTGGGGAGAGAAGAGGGGAGACATATTGATGGAATGGAATGCACACTAACTATACCCGATTTTCGTCTTGGATTACACATAACATTTCCTGGCCCCAAAGATTCAATGACACCTATCACCTATCAACAGCAATACGCTTCAAAATATAGGTCCAATACACTATTGTAGGCCCTTAGGAGCAAAAGACTAGAAAATACGGCGTATTACACAACATGCATGTCACATAATGAACGTGGGTTGGGTTTGTGGGAGCCTGTGTTTGACTTCATGGTCGCATGTTGCAATGCTACTAGGTCTACTGAGCATTTCATCCTTCTAAGGTGGGTAGATGCAGGATCTGTTCAGCCCTTCATCATTCTGAGGTGGATAAAAGGAGTACCATTGAGTTGAGGGAACAATAAGATCTGCTATTTAGCGCCAAAATAGCATTCTGAGTGAACGTGCGCTTTACAAACAAAAAGACATGTCATATTAAAATAGGATCTATTCAGCATAACGTACAATTAAACACAACACATGTTTTTTAGATATTACAAGGTAACAAAGGGTTAATAGGTTTTTTCTTGGTCTGCCGTTAGAATTAAGGCTCCTGGCTGACCACAGATTCTGGGCGTTGGGCCAGGCAGGAAGGCCATTAGAAATAGTTTCCTGTGGTTAGAAACGAACTGGAGATTGGAAAAAAAATACATAGATATATATATGTATAGAGTTGGCAGAGCATGAACGAGAGAAATAAATTGCCTAGGATCACACAATTTGGTAAAATGGGGAAGCCGAGATTAAATACAGTGTTTCAGGTTTCACGTTATGCAGTTTAGTGACAGAGTATGTGTGTATCTATATATCTGTATATATACATGCTTCGCTCCTCTATGACAACTGTACTGAAGACACACTACTGCCTGCCAGCATCTTTGCCTGGCATCAGTTGAATGACTTGTGCTGGGGTAAAGTGGTGGTGAAGAAAATAGTGGGTTTTTGGCAGCAGCAGGAAAGTGAAATAATTATTTTATCACTGCGTACGTCACCACTGCTTGAGATAAAGTCAGCTGAGTGTACATGGATATATAAACATACGCATGTCCTACAGTGACACATTTTGCAGATTATGACCACGAAATGTGGCGAAATACGGCAGGTCAGGACATCTCTTAATTAATTAAATGTTGTTCTAAATAGTGACACATTAGAGGCCATCCTAACATACATTACCACAGATAGCAACAACACAGTCTTTCTCCACACACGCCCCAGTGCTAGGTAATACAAAAGAATAAATAATACATGCTGATATAATATATATTCCAATGTTAGAGGACAGTATGCATTAAGTAGCAATGCTCAGTATTGCAATATTGTCAGAATAATTTGTGTAGATTTATTAAGGCCTTTTAAACTGCAGTTGCAGACTTTAGTGGTGGTTACATTTATTTTGCAGTTCAACCACTATGAGTTTTTATTTCCCAATAGTGTTACTAGGATGGAGAGTATTAAACGTTCCTATCTCCTGGGAACTATTATAGTACAGTGTTTTTGGTTCTTCTTTCACTTTCGGAGTGAATTGATGATTCGAGGTTTTGTAACATTATTATTTTTGGATTCTTCACTGCGTCCCTAGGAAGTGTGCTAGATTTCCTGTTTTCGGGATGTTTGCATACATATGCTCAATATTATTGTTTTCACCACCTCATGTCTGGTTAGAGATAAAATATAAGTAAGAATAAAATATAAGAGGGGAGTACAATTAGATCCCTTAGATTGCATCTATAGGCAGACTGCAACAGACAAACATGTCATACCACAGGCCCTATTACAAGTTTCCCACACATTTGGATCAAAGATGGGCCATGTGTCCACTGTGATATTGGAATAGCAACAGATTTCAGCAATACCTGAACGGACTGCTTAAAAATAAAATAGGCAAGATAAGCGCCACAATTGAGGGACATAAATAATTAAATAATTAATTAAGAAAAAGCAACCATAATTATTGTCTATGGATTGCCCTGTTTTCGTTCACAAATATTCCAAGTTCTGACCACCACCTAACTCCCCTTTACTTCTCACTGAATAATTAATAAATGTATCAGTACCAGCAACTAGACCTAAAAATGACACTGAAAGTTCTTCTTAAATTATGAAAATTGAAATGTAAGAGAATTTGTATAAGTTAACACGTGCTGCGAAGTTTCTTTCTACTCAGGTATCCAAGGGGAAGGAGAAGGGCCCCATCAATCCTGAGCTCCGACATATCCGTCCTGGGACACAGATCTTTTGCCAGAAAAATGTCAGACGGTGATCCACAATTTTAAAAGACATTTTAAAGGCATAGACTCTTCACCAACTGCTGTCCCCATTGCCAAGAGGAAAGGATTAACAGAACAGACTTCAGGGTCGACCCTGCACCCCCTCAACACTGAACAACGAACTAGAGGAGGGTTACCTGTTCCCATTGACTGTGCAAGAAGAAGAAGATGATCGTTTGGTGGTCTATGGACTCAGCCGCTGCCACACAGAAGTGTCCTATGCGAAGTTATGTACACACATGTTCATTGTTGTCAGAGTGGCACTAGGACTTTTTAACTGATTTGTTATAATTTCTCATTGTGTTAATAGACAGGCCTGTATTACTAAAGCTATTGAAGTTGCCAATACCACTGTGCACCCCATGTCACCTCCCAATATACCTGCTAGCACATGTACTAGGAATGGTCCTCGTAGTAATGCAAAAGGTTCCACATCCTCTGCCAGTACAGTCAGCACCCCAAATATATATGCGCACCCTGTGTCATCCCCTTCCCCTGTTAGAAGTATTAATGCAATAATGCAATAATGTGAATACTGCCCAAGCAGTTAGACAGCATGCTGCTCATGACTCCCTTCAGGACAACATATGGTACAGTCAGATGACAGCAATAGGTAGACAGAAGACTAAGGAGTACTGTTATATGACTCATACACTCCCCATGCAGTAGGCGCAGATAGACTGATTTTCCTACGAAAATACTACCACACACTGTAAAATCTCAGAATAGAAAGGAAGGTAACAAGGATATTTTAGATAGGTGTTCCTGATATGGACCTTAGTGTAGCTTTTTGTAGGAACAATGGGTTTATGATAACAGGATCACTATCAGACTGTAATGGCTCTTTGCCCCACACCATTCATTGTCCATGCCAGAATAGAACAGCTTTACGCTTCTACAAATTTACGTCCGTGACAAATGGAGTGCCCCAGGTTACTTGAGGTATAGAGCAGCGTCCTTAGGGCCACATAGGGTAGACTAGGATTATGAAGATGAGATGGACTGGAAGTATACTTGGGGTGGGGAGAAAATGTCCAAAATTTTTAAATGATTACAAATTAAAGTGACCTATTCTCTGATTTCTAAGAAAAATGGCACTGTACCTGTTGGGCGCTGCTCTTGGATGCAACAGCACCATTTTTAATTCGGACATTTAATATGGCACCTCCAGCCTAATGGATTTTTACTCAGCCTGTGGAGAACGTCTCTATCTCCAACAGCCTCCTCGAAGGAGCAGCCTGTGCTCACTAGAACAATGCACAAAGTGTCCCTGATCGTTCCAGCAGCAAATATCTCCTACATCAATGCCCATCTATGGCTCTGTTACCTTGCTCCACCGACATTGACAGTATGCTGAGTACTAAGGGTGGACAGCTTTCAAAGACATACCAAAGGAGTTTTGCCTATTGAACAGGGTCCAGCTCTTTTTTCCAACTCCATCATTGTGATGTTCCAGATCAAGGCAAACGCACTCTGGCTTAGAAATATCAAGAGGAGGGTATGCCTTCGGATTGGGAGTATGTGCTGCACATTGCCAACAATGAAGAAAATGGCTCCATCACCAAGGCCATCAACGACTTGAACAAGATAGAAAAGAAAAGGATTGCTGGAGGAGGTGCCTTAGCAGACAGCCACTGATTGATTGAACATTGACTGGATACCTTTGTGGCTGTCTGCCATTCTAAAAGATTTTGCTGTTGCTCTTTTTGTTGCGTCCTACAGATAATATGTCATTGTGTGAAGAGATTCAGTACTAAAGTAGTAGGGATGAACTATGCCAAGACGGGGATATACAGGAAGTCCATACGTAGGGTCAGTGGACCAGGGAATAGGGATCAATTAGCACTATTAGAGATAGTTGAGATCACAACGACTGGCTCACACTTGTTGCAGACCGCCCCTGACGCCCCCTACTAAGTACCTACCGCTCCCCCACTTCCCCCTGGTAGACACCTCATAGGGGAGGACCCTAGTGTAGATCATTATGAACAACTAGCTGACAGGCCTGAAGGAGAGTATATAGCGTTAAGGAAGATACAGGAGAGCCAATGTTCTAATATGAATGACACCCCTGGGATACACCAACTAGAAGGAGGGCCTGCAAGGTATGCTATAAGGATTTTGTTCAAGAATGAACAAGAGGAGGGAATGAAGCAGGGTCTATTTTTATCATATAGTGCCCCAGGCCCATCCTGCCCCACACCTGTAGCATGAGACCCTCATATAGGCCCCACCAGCCAGCATGAAGGGATTTGTTAAATTGACCAAAGTATTGTAAACTCTTTTTCTGAACACAGTAGGCCCAGTAAAGTAGGCCCTGCGTCTCTCTGACTAAAATCATAAGACATCTCCTCAGCGATGCCCCAGCTCCCCCAGGCCCCCACTCTCTCCTTGCACAAGATGAGCTCGTCACTTCTCTCACCTATTGAGAGATAGCTGACCACAAGAACACGGAACATCTCAAGCTAAGAGGAACTCTTATAAACTTATACAAATTTCCCTGAAGTGACGCAAATCCTGTTCGATAGATGTTCAAATACATTATGATTTACGGTCAAACATCAAGTGACCTTTTGGAAAACTTTTGTAGTGTGGGTGTCACTTCTGTGTCCCTAATATTTCCGAGAAGTGACCAAAGTACGTCATGTTCTGCGGTCAAAGCACCTACTAATGTCATAGGTCGGCAGTCAATAGTTCCTCATTTAAAGAGTATAAATGAGCTGCCCACAGTCCATTCGTTGGACTACCTCGCAGAAGTGACCCCTTGGTTCGCTGACGCCTGTATAGTCTCCCTCAGCCACCATCTTTGGCTGAGGCTATAATGCTTATTGTATTTTGAAATTGTCTCTTTCTCTCTCCTCTGCATTGCCATTATTCTAGACATTATTGCAATTGCATGTTCTTGCTCTCCAAGAGAATTTTCATTAAGGTTGCATATTTTCTATTTTCTAGTGTATTCTGAATGGCATTTCTCTTCTTCTCTCTAAGGCAATCTTGACACTGTTGCATATATTTAATATATTCACAAATGTTTCTCCTCTTTCTCCTGCATTCACATTATTCTAAAAATATTTCATTATATGCTTTTGCCATAATTTTAGCATGTGTCTTCTGCCATCTGGTCTTTGCTAAGACTCCACGGCTCATTATTGCATTTAAAGTGTTTCTTTACACTTCTTGTTGAAGTGGTTTCATTGTAATAAAGTGCAAACAATCCTGATTCAATTTCTATCATTTACACGTGTGTTTTCTTAATTAAAACGCAGCACCCCAGCACAAATTAAGGTGTCCTAAATTATCTCCCTCGAACATAGTCCTGCAGGGTCGGTCTGGGACAAAAAATAGACCCGGACTCCAAAATAAATGTGACTCCATTAGCGAATTAGAAAGCTGAGAAAGTGAACCATGTGTGCAAATTGGGCCAGTTTTGAACTTATAAAGACACACTCTATATGTGTTTTGCAAGGTATAGAAGACTGCATGGATTTGAGTTTGCTGCAGCTAATAATTCTTTTTAAATCAGGGAAATCAACAGAAGAAAGCAGCACTCCAGTCCATAAAACAGGCTCACAAGCAGCCAAAAAATAGGCGCAAACACTAATCTGTCAGACGAGCTCATCGGGCGCTGTCTGATTGCCCTATAGGCCAGTTCACCCCTATACTCCTGATGATTATTGTGAAACTCCTAGAATTTGCACATCTACATATATATCATATGTGTAAGTCTATGAAGAGCATATTTCTGAAAAATAGTTTGTGATTTGGGCCCAGATGGAGCAGAGCTTCAGGATCCCCTCACCTTCTTTTGCTGATAAGACACTTGGGTCCCAATGCCCTATTGCATCTAACAAAGGCAACACGTTTATCATATTGCTTTAAGTTTTTCTACATTTATAATGGTCTTGTATTTCTTCTTTAAGGTCCTCATTTCCACAATATATACTAGCTCATCTCTTACATGTCTTATTTGTCTATTAACAGCTTACATTTTTGCCTCCTAAGAAAGCAGTGAACCATTTAAAGTTATACCTCCTGGTGCTGGTTTTTGTCTTTGTGACGAAAACTATTATTATATTTAACATAGTTATACTAAAAACTGTGCTAAGAGTTGACTGGTCAAGCACAGTTGCAACTAGAGCGTTAAGAAATGCGAGGCAATATTAGCTCCCCATTTCAAGCAGAATGGCAGTGAGAAGAAACAATATCCCTTTTTCGATACCCTCAAACCTTCCCAAAGAGCTGGACATTTGACTGCAAGCCTGCAATACTGTACCTGACGCTTCTCAGCTGACTTTCTTTCACCTCACATGGCTACTCCCATCTCTGAGTGAGCATCTCTGCTGTCCAGCCTCCCTGCTCCACCCCAACAAAGAATCGAACCCCAAAAGACACACAACTCACACATTGCTTTCAAGCTTCATCTACACGGTGCACATCACCTTGAACATTTTAGTTGCTCGCTAGACACCCTCCAGGAATTCTTCTTAGGTTGGCCAAAACTCTGGGTTAAATGGTGAGGACACTAAAGCTTCTTATGTCTGTCTATGTACCCAGCTGAGATAAAACTTCCACCACCTATTAATTACCTCAAGTCCAAGCCAATGGTCACCTCTACCTAACTCCTTTTGGTCTACATAAAGCAGATAATGAATAAAGATATCTCACTGGCTGCCATGACAAAGTAGATGGGCCTCACGTCCTCACGGGGTAAATGACCTCACTGGTGACCGGGTAAATGATCCATCCCCAAAGGACACCCTAGAATGCCCCTGTAAAATAATAGAGGCATCAAACCCCAAACTGAATATTTTTTTTTATAAAGCTGAGAGTCTCCAGCGGCTAAAACATGCATAAATCAAGCAGACACACAAAACAGTTTTTGCACAAAAGGTCACCATATAAGAGGATGGGACAAGATGAACCTGAACAAAGTCACCATATAAGAGACAAGGGCAAAACAAGGCGAATACATTCTGCCTTTCAAACTCGGTGAAGTTTTCTTAGTGGTTTTAAGCTGAATGTGGACAAAGTCTCCCTTTTGTGATTTGCCCCACAGCCTTTCCTGATCTTCTCCAAGCTTTAGTGGCACAAAAAGACTTCCTTGGCTTGTGAACTATCGATTGGTTATCGAAAGCTCATTTAATTAATTAGAGAGTCTTAAACGTGAATGTGAAGACAAATTGCCAGATAATGCCCAAGTTCCCTCATCCCACAGCAAAACATAACACAATAACAAAGTTAAGTTTCAAACAAAAACGTAATTTACCCAGTCCACCCCACAAATCACATCACCAATAATATTGTAAATTATATCATCAGCGATATGACAATACACACTTTAGTATTGATAAAATTAAGCACACAGAAAATTGTAGATTAGCATACGGTTGAGGCCCTATGGTCAATAATACCACGGACTGCCCTGTAGTACATCTATGTCTTTTCATCAATCTTTGACTCATTAGAAGAGATACCATCAGGACAAAGGATGTGCATATTTGGGTAACATACATTTCACAACAGTTTCTTGCATTGTCTCATCACCGCTAAAGCACAAATGATAAACTCTCTGTGATGCATGCTTTTAGAGGTCCAATTAATGTAATGATGTCATGTAAGAAACCAAAAATGATGTACTCTTGAAAATGTATGCCAACTGCAGAGCCCAACGTGATTGGATCAATATGAGAATTCTCCCGTCGACCTAAAGAGAAATGGACCCTTTTGCTTTAAAGAACTCTTACCCACCAGGGCTACCCCTTGGTGGCATGCTTCATCATAGAGTTCCTTCCCATTCTGTTGCGGAACGGTGAGTTCTACAATCTATGAGATGCGCAGGAGCACTTCATTGGAAAAGAAATAGGTTGGTGAATGGGGGTAGGGTTACTCTTTGAAATGTGGACTTAAAAGCCACTACAGAACACGAGGCCTGATGGTCGAGGAGGTGGGAACTATGAGGGAAGAACAGCTGCTGTTGATGGGGAGGGAACCGACTTGGGACCCTTGTTTAGAAAGAGGAACTAGGCTAGACTGGAAGGGCAGGGGTGGTTGTTTTTGGGTGCTGTTAGGGATCAAAGGAGTATGGGGGAACTGGAGGTATGGAGTACTAGAAATCAGAAGGGAAAATAGGGTATACACCATCACAGAATGTACTAACACTCTCACACATTAGCTTTACTGTTCTGCAATATTGGATCTCAGATTAATCACTTTCTTTAGAAACGATAAGATTGTCTAGTCATCGCAAATCTTCCAGCCAGTCACCCTGAGTTGTGTTGTGTTGCCCTTGGAAGACAACTGTAGTACCATTCTTTTGTTAGGTTGGTCAGTGGCCTGATGGCCAGAAAGAACGAGGCACATGTTACACAATAGGATGCACCTTCAGAGAGTTGCCATACATATCACTCCAGTACTGTTTATCATATATATATCAAATGAGGACCAGCACTACATAATTTCCACCTTGATGCATGGGATGAACACTAACTTGCCACATGTATTGCCAGAGCCACGCCTCTTCCTCTGGTGCAGCACACTTTTGAAATAACACCTATGTGAGAACAGACACAATCTGGATGGGGTGCAATACTGTAGCCATCCTCTCGGACAGCAGTCAAATAACATGAGGTATTTTCAGTGACTATTTCGCCTGGGTCAGGACACTGCGCAAGCTGATGCAAATACAGTCCAGTAGTAATTCCTCTTGAGACAGAACACAAGTTGTAATGTGACCCCTTTCCCCACCAGTGGATACATAAACACTACTGTGGTAACTGCTCCTGGAGGGACACACCAGCTGATGCATATATACTGGTACCATTACTCCTTGAGCAGCAGTCACACACCTGATGCACAAACAATACTGTGGCGCTTCCTCCTAAGACAGAACCAGAGCATGCTCATGCCCTTCCTACTGGGGATCTAAATGCAGATGCTGAAATAAATATGATGGCTGTTTGACCTTGAGGATCACTCACTCACTAAAGGATACATATACTGACGCTCTTGGTCTGGGGTAGGACACAGACTAGTAGACACATTTGAAGTGACTTTTCTAATTTTGGCAGTTTTGCACTCCTGGGGAAGGAGGGAAGCATACTTATCAAATGATGTAGATTCAGGGCCTCACTAAGAGGTTTTGGCACAGGGCAGTGCCAAAAGGAATCTTGCTGTGCTGCCCTGCATCAAAAGCAAAGGGCATGAACGCACCGTATCTCATAGATACTGCACAATGGGCTGCCATGCGCCAACGCAGGCACCCTTGTGCCATGGTGCAAGGGTGCCTGTGTTGCGGAGCTGATTGATTTTGTGCAGTAAGGGACACCTTTCTGCACAAAATCAATCAATTGAGGCGATTTCCTCTTTCTATGTGTGCTGCGCAATGCAGCACACATAAAAAGCAGAATAAATTAGGAGAAATTAGAACATTTCTCCTCCATGAGCATCCCTAGCACCACACCTGGAGTAACGTTAGAATCTGATGCATTCCCAGGTTTATGATTCCTCATAAATCTGGGAATGCTTTAGATTCCATGGGTGTTGCGTGGGAACACCCACAGCAACACCCATGGAATGGCCTTTTCACGCAGTGTCCTGCATGAAAGGAGCACATATTTACAAGGCCATGAAAAGTGGCTTTGTGTGGCCTTGTAAATATGCTGCGGCACATTGCACCACCGGAGCATCAAAAAAGTGATGCTCCGGCGGCGCAAAAGTGCAGCGAGGGGCCTCGTAAATGAGGCTCTCAGTCCTCCCTGCAACCTTGAGTACCTATGGAGCAGTTAATGCATATAAAGTGATCTTATTCTTCTGGGATAGCACATACAGCTCATGGCAACTATATTTAGCTTTGACTCCTCTTCCTCCAAAAGAATACACATGCGTACACTAAATGCTGGTTTGGTGTCCCTTTCTAGTGAAAGAACAAATGGTGGACGGAATGCTGAACAAATCAAACATTCACCCTCAGTCACAGATCTGGGCTAAATCCATAGTTTTTTGCTCACCACGCCACCCCAGTTTGGACCCAGCCATATGCAAATCAGTCTTGACCCTGCACTCCATGGGAACAGTGCAGCCTGAACTGCGAGGCCAGGTCCTCCCTGGACTGGAAACAAGGAACCTGGGACCAGTTTCGGGGTATCACTCCTCATCAGCCAAGCTAGCTTGAATCCAGTGGCACAGTGAGCACGGGACCCACATCTGGGCATACCCTTCGCACTTAGGGCAACAAATGCAAAAAGAACAAATGATGGATCTCTGCACTCATGGTGGGATCTCCCCAATGGGAACCTGCAGGGTGGCGATCCCGCCACGATAGCGGAGATCCCGCCATGACCGAAGAACTTCCGCCAAGAGTGTGGAGTCTCTTTGTGAATCAGGGCCATACACTGTGACCATTTCACCTGGAACAACATACAGAGCAGCTGACTCATATTGGTGGTTAGACTGGCCAATGGGCATAGGGAGAGCACTGGTAGGCTGGAGAGGCAGAGGGCTGCTTTCAGGGATCTCTGGACATGGGGCTGTTGGCACAATCAGTTCTGGAAGCAGTCCAGAAAGAGCAGCATGCACTCTTCTTATAGATTTGAATATGAGTTATTGCTGTAGAGAAATAGGGTTACTGTGAATTGTGTTAGACTCGGAATATTGAAATAATGCATCAATGTTTCTTCATAACTGCTTCTAAAATCTAGGGCTTCTTTAAACGTTATATTTATACAATAAATTGTTTGGTTCCTTTTAAAATGCAAGCTCTGAGAAAGCCGAAAGGTCAGGATTGTGCATAGTGCATGCAAACAGATACACATAGCATTCACTCATATATGGTCACATGGAACATATACAGAGTCAGACACATCTATAGAGACGTGTTGCCAGGAGGCCCAACGGGCATACACGCATCCATACAGGCACATATGGAATCTTCAGTTACACATTGTCAGGGCCTCTCAAGAGCACTGGATGCTTGGCATGGCATGTTGTGCTTCAGGGGAGCACTTGTTGACATGCAGTTTAGAGGCTTAGGAATGTGTGCATTGTGGGTACATGGCGGTGTACTTTGGGGGGAATACATCTATGTGTAAAAAGTGAGAACAGATTGTTGCCAGTATTTTCCCATTAAAAATGAAGATGTACAAGTATCAAAATGTAAAGAATGAATATCCGTACTGTGTGTGTTACTGATGCCTGACATTTTTGGAAGAAAATGAAGAGGAATGTCAACCTTTTCCTCAGATGTGTCTGATTGATTTTTTTAACAGGGCTGCAGGTATTTGTACCTGGATACCTACTTAAAGTTGCCTGTTTTATACAGGCACCCTTGTACATAGATAACATGAAGGGGCTCACGTAGACATAGAAAACTTACACACTTACACTTTAACACCTACATAGCTTCAGGCAGGTGCGGCTCCTCCGTAATAGCGGTGGAGCGTCGCCCCTCAGCCAATGCCCGCAGACGATAAATAAAATGATAATAACACAATGTTATTATCATTTTATTTATGCTGTCTGAGCCCCGCAATACAATAAGTATAGGGTGGGGCCGGGCATGGTAAGGAGGAGGAGTAGTGTGCACTCACAAGTGTGCATGTGTGTTTGGCTGGCTGTCCTTGGCCCGCCAAACACATATGCGCACTTATGTTCTCCAACCTGGCTGTGTTACACAGCCAGGTTGGAGAAAAGTCACAGGCTCCAAATCACCGTCTGAGCGGCAAACGAGGCCACTCAGACCAATCCCGGTGCTGCTTTCATGTGAGAGCAGCACCTGGATTGGGTTTGGAGCCTGTGCCCTGAGTGCCCATCTCCTTCCGGCAGACGAGAGGAGCCGCAAGGCAGGCGTCAGCAGGAGCGGAGCATACCAGCAGGTAAGTCTTATTTTTTTTTTTTACTTATATTTTATTTGTCCCCTTATTTATTTATTTATTTATTTTATATATTTATTTTCAAGCTTATAGAGCGCACAGCTACCCCCAACGGGGGTGTCCCGGCGCTTGTGGCAGGCGGCAGATGAGGTACCAGACAGGGTCTAAGGGCTGGAAAACAGCCAGGTCTTTAGTGAACGTCGGAAGAGCGTCTCAGACTCGGCCGACCGCAAGGAGAGTGGTAGGCTGTTCCAGGTTTTGGCCGTGATCACGGCAAAGGCTCTGCCGCCCATTCTAGAGCGGCGGAAGCGTGGAGTAGCCAGAAGGCAGAGACTGTTTGATCTGAGGACACGGCTGGACTGGGAGTGCTTGAGTCGAGCTCTAAGATAGGTTGGGCCGTGACCCTGAAGCGATCTGAAGGCCAGGACGAGAGACTTGAATTGGATGCGTTTGGTCACGGGAGGCCAATGAAGTTTCCTCAAGTAGGGAGAAATTGAGTGGCAATAAGGGATTTTGCATATCAGCCTGGCAGCCGCGTTTTGAACGATCTGCAGACGTCTGATCAGATAAGCTGCAGCTCCCACATAAAGACTGTTTGCATAGTCGAGATGTGAGGTGATCAGGGCATGGATGATGGTACGACGGGACTCCAGGGGAAGAAAGTGAAGGATTTTGCAGAGCATGTGCAGCTTTCCAAAGCAGGCCCAGGAAACCTGACTAATTTGGGATTTACACGATAGTTCATTATCAAACCGGAACCCAAGGTTCCTAGCCGAGTTCACCGGCTTGGGAGGGGGATTCAGCTGGAATGGCCACCACAGCGATGTAGGAGGGGGGCTTGTTTGATTGAAAAATAGAACCTCGGTTTTGTCCGAGTTGAGTTTAAGCGTGTTCTGCGACATCCAAGTGGAGATATTACATAAACAGTGTCTGAAATTGACAAACGCTGCCTCGGAGTGATCATCGAAAGAGAACACCAGTTGTGTGTCGTCGGCATAGGAGATCACTCTTACCCCACAGGATTCAACCAGTGCTACCAGGGGAGAGAGATAAACATTGAAGAAGAGGGGGCTCAGGGCCGAGCCCTGGGGGACCCCGCAATTCAAGGGTTTCTCCTCGGAGACAAAAAGTTGGAGAGAGACTTGTTGAATACGGCCACTCAGGAAGGATCGAATCCAGGACAGAGGGGTGCCCTGGATCCCAAGGTTGTGGAGTCTCTCTAGCAGGATAGAGTGAGAGACCGTATCGAATGCCGCGGACAGGTCGAGAAGCACTAGCATGGCTGATCTGCCTGAATCCACATGTTCTCGGACAGTCTCAGAGACTTCAAGGAGGGCAGTCTCAGTACTGTATCCTGATCTAAACCCGGACTGGGAGTCGTGGAAAAGACTCCGGGATTCAAGATAACTAGACAGTTGTTCCTGAACTAGTTTCTCCAAAACTTTGGCTGGTGCTGGAAGAAGGGAAATGGGATGGTAGTTTTTAAAAACAGACGGGTCAGCATCCGTTTTTTTTAGGATAGGCACTAGGAGGGCCTGTTTCCAGATAGAGGGGAAAGTACCCGAGCTCAGGGAGGAATTCCAGATCTGGTTCAGTGGCGTATTAATAAGGGGGGCTAAGGTGTTAAAGAACTGCGCCGGGCAGGGATCCTTAGGCGATCCAGATTTGCAGGCGAGGAGTTTTTGAAGTGAGTTGTCAGTGGGGATAGGGTGGAAGAAAGTCAGTGCATCGCCGGAGGCCGTCGCAGTGTCTGGGATAGGGGAAGGTGAAGATGGGGCAAACAATGAGTAAATATCCAGGATTTTATCGTAGAAGAAATCTGATTGCCCGTTACAGAGATCCTGGGTAGGGGGAATAGTACTCGAGATGGCAGACCGGTTGGTGAAGTCTTTTACTATTTTAAAAAGAGTTTTTGAAGAATTACCAGCGATGTTAATTTTATTGATGAAAAACTCATCGTCGCACGTTTGAGTTTATGAAAAATTTTTAAGGCGGCTTTTTAGATCAACTTAGCCGCGGGATCATAGCATGATCTCCAGCTGCGTTCAAGCTTCTTACAGCGGCTTTTCTCGGCCCGCAGTTCTGAAGTAAACCAGGGGGCAGATGGCTTTTGTCTAGAGGAGTTGATATGTTTAAGGGGGGCAACAGCGTCAAGAGCCGAGGAAAGCCAGCTGTTGAAGTTTAGTACATCAAGCTCCGGGTCACCCGCCAAGTGAAGGGGGGTAGAGGAGAGTGCGGGAGTCATGGAATTGCTGGTGATTTTAAACCATTTCCTACTGTATTCCCAGGAGGTGGAAGTGTTAGATGATCGTAGGGGTAGTGCAATGCTAAACGGAATTAAGAAGTGGTCAGACCATGAAAGTGGTAAGGGGGGAGCTGTGGCTAGGTTGGGGTTGTTGGTAAAAAGTAGGTCTAGCGTATGGCCGGCCAGATGGGTGGGGCCGCAGACCAGCTGGGTCATATTAAGGCCCTCCAGTGTCTCTAGCAGCTGGCGGGCTTTAGTGCAGTGGATATCATCCACGTGCAGATTAAAATCTCCAAGGATCATAAAATGGGGGTGTTTCAGCGACAGGTCAGCAACTATATTGTAGAGCTCTAATAAGTGATGGGGCGGGGAGTTGGGGGGTCTATATAAGAGAATTCCGGCCAGAGCGACCCTAGGTGCTACTGTAATACTGAAATACATAGCTTCCAGGGGTCCAATATTCAGGAGCTTCCTGTACGAGATTTCCCAGCTAGAGTGAAGGACCACTGCAATTCCGCCACCCACCTTATTGTCAGCCCTGTTTACCCCGCAAAGCGAAAGTCACTAGGAATGGCCAGGGTGAGGTTGGGGTTGGAATGATCCCTGACCCAAGTTTCGGTCAGAAACATTAAATCCCAAGCGTGGGTGTCAAGGGAAAGCCAGATGTCGTCCGAGTGGCGGGGGAGTGATCTGCAATTAAGTAGGCAGGCTTTAATGAGGGGGGACGGGTTCGGATTCCCAGTAGGGGAACAAGAGGAGGAAGGAGTTGCGGGGAGCGGTGCAGAGGGATTAACTTTAAAAGTAAATGGGCAGGAAGCACATGTTAATTGAGCAGGGGGACCAGAGGGCTCATAGATAGCCGGGGAGGCACAATGTCTGCCTCTTAGGTTGAGTAATTGAGCCCTGGACCAGTGGAGGGGCTTACCTGGGGGGCGACTGGCAGCATGGCTGGTGCTGGCTGCGGAACAGCCATGGACGGGCGCAGACGGGCTTGCCATTGGCGCGCCCGCTGCGCGTGGGAACTGACATGCGGCTTTTGTAGGCAGCGGGGGCTAGAACGCTAACCGTCAGCTCTGCCCCCGTCCAAGGCCAGAAGAGTACGCCTCTATGCCACCAGCAACCGCCACCAACAAACAGGCAGGCCCGGGGTGGACCAGAGTGCGGGGCGGAAAGCGTGTGATGGCCGCGGGGAGACTGCAGAGGCAGGAAGGTGAGATGCGGTAGCGAGGTAGAAGGCACTAAAGTGCGTGGTGCTGCAGGTGTCGGCGCGAAGTGAGCCTTGAGGGAGAAGGGGTTCAGCAGAACGAACCGAGGCTAGAACAGAGGCTAAAAGCAGTTATGGAAGCGGTGCGGCTGAAATCCTTGGCAATAGTGACAAACTGAGTAGCTTGCATCTGCTCGCGTCCGCGTCCCTTCCCTCCCCAATCCGCCACCGTCTCCACCCACGGCCGCCCTACCACTTTAGGTAGGCGGCGGCCGCCACTCGCTTCAGGAGACCCATGCCATGTGTAACACCTTTAGCCAAGGATGTTTGGCAGTACCATTGGATATCTGTCACTATATTGATGTTAACAATATCGACCTACAATATCGCATCCACCATATCAACTTACCACTACATTGATTCTAAGTATATATTTGCTATTCTTAACTCTACCTATACTTACTTTGGGAGGTAAGTATAAGTAGAAGGACACTAACTATACACTTTCCTTACAACATAGTGGTAGATTGATATAGTGGGTCTGATATGATTGATATGCAGTATATTGCATGCAACTTAGTGACCTTGCCTCATTGTATCATTTGATATATTTGTATTTTCAATCCTGTTCTAATAATGGTTAAAAAAAACTACACGTTCCAGAATGCAAAGGTCTTTGGCAAAAAAAAGCCAAAACTGGGTGATAGTGCCACCCATGACACAAGCTACTTGGCAGCTAGGCATATGGATGGGTGGATTGAGAATAAATAAGCATTTTATTTTATTGCTGTGTGAAATTTGTAATTTTTTTGGCTGGATGTTCTAAATTTATTTCTGATCTTATGTTAGCAGCATTCTCGACAATAAGTCTTCAATAGCAATTTCTAACAGATTCATTGATCCTGCTCCTCAAGTGTTTCCACTGCCAGAGTTCACATTATAATCCAGACATGAAACATCCCATGTAATAAGTTAACACTCTCTGAGCCTGAACGAGGCATAGCAGAACCTGACTCAAGTGATTTCTGTAAAGACATGACTTGCTTTCTACTAGCGTTGCACCAATAAAAGCATCTAAGGCAGGCGACTGAATCGATCTCAGTACCAGCAATTCCACTTCTCTCGGGGCTGCCCATTATGTGTATAACATATAGTTACTTAGAGGGGTTTCAACCAGACTTCAACCATTAGTCTATGGTTGGTGTTATTCACATTTTTCTTTCATCTACTCCAGCATGCATGAAGTCTGTCTGAAAACACCTGTAAGTAACTATATTAAACATATCATTTTAGTAAAATCAAAAGGTCTTTGCTAACACAGACCTTAAAAAGGTCAATTAGTCTAGAATTGGCTGCAAGTCTCTTGCCTTTAAGAAAGAGGGAAAGAAAGAAGAAAATAAAGAAATGAGGCAAGAAAGAATGAGAGAAAGAAGGAAAGAAGGCAAGGAGGAAAGAAGGAAGGGAAGAAGGAAATAAGGAAGGAAAAAGATAGAAAAAAAGATGGCAGAAGGAAAAAAGAGGAAAGAAGGAAGGAATAATGGAAAGAAGGAAAAAATAAAAGTAAGAAGGAGAAAAAGATAAGAAAGAAGGAAAAGAAAGAATAACAAAGGAAAAAGAGAAGGAAAAAATGAAAGAAAGAAGGAAAGACAGAAAAAAGGAAAGAAAGAAAGAAAGAAGCAAAAAAGGAGAGAATTTTTTTAAAAACGTGGATAACTTAATACAGAACAGTTTCAAATGGACACAATCTGGTATGCTGTGAAACTGCAGCAGTCAGAAAAGCAAAATACTCGAAAAGGAATTTACAACAGCATTTGCAGGAGATGCAATCTGATAAAGATGGAATGTGCCCTGTGTTCACATTAGAAGCGTCCTGCTATCACATCAGGCTCTAAACACGATGGCAACACCAAAGTAATTATAAAGTAAAAACAAAAACAGTAGTACATAGTGAGTCCAAGGACAGTAAAGCTGTAACTTTGACATCCATAACCTGTGCCTAATGTTTTCTTTTTCGTATATATTTTTGGACAAACCATAGCAATCCTAGCTTCGGAGTATTGAGAACAATGCTATAATGAAGGTGAGTGAAATATGGGCGAGAGATGCCTGTTTCGTTTAGTTTCCACTTAAGTAGGCACAGCATAGTTCTAGAAAAAATAATAAACATGTCAAATGTTTTGCACAATATTCTGCTCAGTGACATATTTCATGTGATTTTTATTGTTCAATGTGAATTAGGAGAGGGTATCCCATACCTCTCACAAAAGTCTTACTTTTGGAAGCTAGAGGGATGTCCCGACTCCATATTGTTTTTTTTTTTTTTTTTTACACTTCTTTTTATTGCAGTGTGCTCAGCCCACACACAGTACATCAAGAAACACTTTCCACGTATCTTATGTCATACATTAAATTTTACATTCATCATTACACCAGTTATTGAATATGTAATCAACGTAGTGTGGTAACAGTCTCCGCTTATTCCCACTGTTCCTCCCTATAGTCCTCTATAACCCTGCCAATTCCCCCAAATCTTTTCCCATTTCTTCGGACACCAACTACTCAAGTATATTGTGTGCTCTGCTTGCCAACACCAGCCAAAGATCATTTTCCAATCCTCCACTTTCGGCAGGGTGGGAGCCCCCCAGTTCTTTGCAATGTTGTGCTTTGCCACCACTGCGGCTTGTGCCAGCCACAGCTTTGAATTTGTAGGCAAGCCTTGTCCCCTGGGATCAGCAATAGGAACCACTTCGGTTCTTCTGGGACCTCCACCTCCGCATTCTCAGGCATAACCCTCCCAATTTCTTTCCAGTAGTGCTGTGCCGACTCCATATTTTTAAGATCATATTAAAGTATCAATTGCCAAAAATTACATTGACCATCTTCATGGACTGTGAACCGTGACACCTAATCAAGCTCTATCACATTCTCAAGACATCTGCATGTTGTCTTTTATGCAAATAAAAAGACTATGCAGAAAAGACTATGCGCTCAATTCATAAAGGTATTGCACACTAAAGTGACCCTTAGAAGCACAAATGCCATAATTTATGAGTGCAAATACATACTAGTTATTCCCAAAACGTGCATTTATACACCCACACTCACATCCAGTACGAGAAATTGTCTAATGGGTTGAACCTGCTTGCTGGGCTGGGTTGGGAGTTAGGGTGAGGACACCTGCAAAAGGAGGTGGCAACTCACAATCTTACAGGTTTGTGGGTATTCACACAGTTTTTCAAGGTACTGTGGAAAAGATCATAGATTTATTGGTGTCAAGGGCATATGCAAATATGTTTTCATGGTGGAGTAGTGGAGGGATTGTTACTAACATTGCTGGGTGTGTAGGCAAAGGAGCTTCTTTCCATGGAAAAATATTTTCCCTCTGGATAAACAATAATGAAAAATGTTAAACAATACAAATGCTTGTATGTGTTACATTTCTGTGTGAGGCAATGTTGCTTTGCTTGTTTTTCATGTGTATAAATACATAGGGCCTTATTATGAGTTTGGCGGTGCGGGAGCAGGACTGCCCCTCTCCCGCACTGCCAAAACCATGTAGGAACCGCCCGCCAGATCAGGAGTTTTCTCCAGTCTGGTGGGGCGGTTCTTTGCCACTTCCAGGGCAGTGCCTATGACTGCTGCAGTTCATGCCGTGCAGGAACTGGTGTGTATGCACACAGGGGGCACATGTTGTGCTCCCCTGTGTGCATCCACATGGTGTGAGGCACCAGGGGGACCAGTAGGGCCCCCTTGCTTTCCTCACTGCCACATTTTTCATGGCGGTCGCACCGCCATGAAAATTTTGGCGGTGAGGAAACTCGTAATATGCTTAGCGGCCCCGCCAAGCATAATGCAGCCTCAAAACCGCTGCGCCACCGCCAGTTGTGGTACTCCAAGGGTGGCCCGGCTGCCCTGGTCCTAATTGGGCGGACAGAACACCGCTGCGGGTCTGGCGGGCCGAGGACCGCCAGACTCGTAATAAACCCCTTAGGCTTGTGAGTACTTGTGGAAATCTGCCACAGTCACGAATTTCCAGGTTTACTCTAAGAAATATTTGTACCTTACACAAAAATGAGCAATATACACAAACTGTTGGGGTAGGCCAATGCAAATAATATCTGACTCTTTTACGAATCGGGATCTAAATTGAATTATACAGTACCCAGACAATTGTAATGGAAAGAACCCAAAGCCTTGTAACATATTGAAACCGATTGATAAGAACTGCAGAGCATTGCCTCCAACCACTTGTCTACCATCATTCAGGGTCACATAACCCCTTTCAAGAACAAACTGAACACCCATGGAGTAACAACAGACGCCATGGTAACCATCACAAAATCCAGCCACCATTACACTAAGATGCTTAAATATATTCATACATCACTGTTCAGAAATCACTTGGCAACAATCGCTGAGCAGCAGTTGGGGCCGAACTGGCAAAGAAACACCAGAGGATGCACGTACTGAGGCTCTTTCATGCAGGAACACTACATACAGCTGAAATAAACATCATGACCACACCTATTTGAGAATCACACACACACACACAAACACCCACACACACACACATACAACCTTGTTCACCTTCACCAGACCCACATACATACTCTCCCTTATGCTTCACAAACAGCGTTTATAGATGTCTCCACATGTACTGTACAATATTGTGCCTCTTCCACTGCAGGCTGCAGACACGTCAGCTGACACATGCACTGTGTCTCAACCATCTTTGACACCACAAAAATCACTAAACAGAACCCCTATGGCTTCCTTTCGTGGCAACAATACACCCACATCAGCTGACTTCTAGATGTTGGCTATTCTATTGACAGCATATAGCACACATAACACATAGGGAGTGGCAACACACTCACTCCTGCGGATGCATAGACGATCGTGTGACAGCGTATGTAGAAGCTGACAGCTAAACAGTAGCCCTCCATTCCTGGAGCAACCACAAACATACACACACGTACAGAAACACACAATTATCTGGTAGGTCATTCATCATCTCTGGCCCACACAACATGTTGTGGCTTTTCTTCCGGGGCAGTAGAAATACTAGTAAACACACACACTGTGGCTGTTCCACCTATACCAGCACATGACACACATATTGTAGCGGGGAACACACATGCCAGGAGATACCTATTCCATGGCCCTTCCACAGGGGCAGTATGTTTAGCAACTGTCAGCTACATCAATCGTAAACTAATACACATAGGAACTGGTGCACTTAGTGGTCCAGGAAACATGCCCCATGGGTAAATACACTGTACACTAGACATAATGCCCGTGCATGTTGCATTTCGCCTTTCCAGACATCCCAACCTTTCGATTTCCAAGTGAAGCTGCTGGGAATGAATCAATGAGTGAATGCCTCTGTTAAGTGTCACATGCTGACACATTCTTTGCCAGCACCCTACAGGTAACAGCCCGTGCCGCCCAAACTCTGCTTCCAACTCTTGGAAACGTGTTTTTTTAATTCACACATTTTAAGAGGTCATCAGGACAATTCATCTCTCAAAAAAATCGAAAACGGTCCTGAAGCAAAGTTGTGCTATCGATCGTGAACAGTTTAGTAGCATTTTCTTAATTTTGGGGTCTTAAATATGAAACACTCACGAGCGATGTGTCCAAGAATATGTTAAAACAACGCCTGCATGGCATATGTTATGTTTTTCGATATTTATGCAGCTTTTATAGGAAATGGGGGGGCGTGGGTCAGGCTGAAACTTCATTCCCAGTCCGGGGTAACAGTACGAAAGTAGTCCGGAATGTTGTACTTGTGTATGCCTGTTACCCTGTTAAGGCGAATTAGTGCGCCTTTCTTGTGCATGTCACTCTGGAAGTTTCAGTGAGTAGGTTCGATAGTGGCTTCGGCATATATCGGGCATTTGAGGTTTTTATTCCAGAGTTTGTTGAGCAATAAAGAGCACAAGTGCCTGGGGTGTATTTATTGTTGCATTTTCTCCGATGCTGTTGTAATCGTTTATAACTATTTTAATATAATTTGTTGTATTTTACCTTCCCTTGACCAATTCAAAGTTTTTTTTTAGCTTGCACACATTGGCTACTGTTTGCTGTAGTTATTTTTTTGTATGAGCCATTAGCATATCATGACTGTATCACTTGTCAACTGTTGTTTCTTTGTTTTGTGTATTTATGCTTTTATGGCAGTTTGTTTACATGTCGAATAAAGTGATTGATTTGATTTGAGATGGGAGAGGACGCCCATACATCTCTCAAGTGGCTGCCTTTCCTAAGTTATAGACTCCAAGTTCCACGTGCAAATAACTTTTCATTAAAGTATTCTTTGACATCATTAAAAGGCTAGTTTCTAGACACTGTACATAAACTATTAAGCCTACTCAAACTAAGTCATATTCTCATGATATCTAGGTACTGTCATATAGCAGACTGCCTACAAGATCATATTGTTTGTATATATTCTTACCAGAAAATAGTACTGGAAAAAACAAGAATAATTGTAAAAAACAAACAGAAATAAACCAACAGGCAGACCTTTTGTGATACAATGGGTGTTTTTGGGGTCTCCAACCTTTTCTATATTGAGAGCTACTCATGTTCAATGAAACGTATCGACAGCTACTAATACTATTAGTGCTTAATAATTTCAATTATTTTTTATGTATCTTACTTCAACCTAGCAAACACTTTCTAATTTAATAAGCTGGACTGCACTCAGGTGAGCTACTCAGAGGTAGCTGGAGAGCTACAGTAGCTCACAAGCTACTGATTGGAGACCCATTTTGTAGCCATAGTGTTATATTGCTCCGATTATTCTTTGGAGCAAAATGACTCTAATAAAAAAGGTAAGACTGAGGGCATGGCAGGCTAGAATCAACAGGGCTATCGCTTCTAATATTCTCTGGTGTCCAGATCTCCAATACCTTGTGAAAACACCTGATCTGGATGATATTTTGTTTTAACATAAGACTCTGCAATTTTATTTGGATTTAATAGTTTTAGCCTTTTAAATATCATAGTCTAGTTAACCAGGGGGTTTTCTTTATATTTCTTGCAAGCAAGACCTATTATAGATATCTTGAATACTGTTGAAACACATGGATTCTTGGCTCACAGCCTTCCACTACTCTCTAAGCAGCGCTTGATTTATCATAAGACTTCAGACCTGGAGGCTTTTGTAGGGCCTTGTCATGTGTCTTAGTTAGGCCCATGAAGGAACGCTGCCATTTTCCACCACATACACGTTTCCTACATTGCCTTTCCCTTTCACACAATAACCTTTTCCACACATTTGTGTGTGTGGCAATGCTGAATTCGTTTCTCTGAAACTGCTTCGCCTACAGATTCTACTTTGCAAGACCATTATCACGATTCCTTGAACACCATGTACAAGTCCTTGACACACATTGTGCAAATGTCGTTCTATTTTTCATCCACGAGGCGACATGGCTATCTATAGACCATAACAATGTTGGCTTGACCAGGACTCGCAAGGATACTTTTCATTATAAATAAACAAGCATTTCCAGGTTTAGTCAGAGGAGTGCTTTCCTGTCATTGGTGAGGTCTCCACATGCTGAAGCTTCGGCCCAGCAGCTTGCTGATATCTCTGCGAAGGATGTCCAGTTTGTGACCAAGACAGGGACTTACATTCTTTCCCTTCAGGTAACCGGGGTTGGATCATCCAAAACGGGGATTCTTGGCAGAACAAACACACACACCCTAGACTTAGGTGAGGCACTGTATATTAGGAGTATGACAGATTTCTAAATTGTTTTATATGCTTGTATACATACATTGTCTCAGCATGATGGTGGAACTTTTTATTATGTTCACTGTCATGGTACTTCAAATAACTTTAATCTGCTTCTGTCTATTGATCATTGCAGCACATATATTCTATAAAAGAATCATGTTGGGACAATAAACATTGAAAACGTTCCACTGTGTCTTACTTGTATATTTCTCTGAGAGTACGAGAGCACGAGTGACTGAGAAAAAGGGTTCTCGATCTGTTTCTATGAACCCTGGGGGATCAGGGTTGTCATGTTCAGTGGTTGCCAGAACAATTTGCTACCCACCTAGGTTTAGGGGTACTCATGGTGACTCTGTAATCTAGCTGGCCTATAGGACAACATATCCTGAGGGGGTGCATAGAATCAGTCTGGCACCATCCCAACAGTTATGCCGTCCACCAATGTGCAGTTCCTACCGTAGGGTGGAAACTACACGACAGCCTGAGTGAGCATCCTTTTTTGGGCCCCATCTCGCTTTCATGTTGTGAATAAAAAAAATATTCTCCTGAAGATAAAGGACTTTATTTGTTATCACGTAGTGACAAGGTCACATCACCTGCTTTATCTTGATTGAGCAGGCCAGATCTTCTTTTTTATAATGTAAATTAATTTTGTAGCAGACGTGGTTGCCCAGGACAAAGAGCACCAGCATCATGCCCCAAAGAAGGCCTTGCAGGAGCCTTTAGTGCACTCTCACAATCACAGTGGACCTTTGGCCCATGCTCTCTATCTACATCTACAAGGCTGAAAACACCATTGACTTAAACAGGGTTGAAACAGAAGAACTACTGGCCGACTGTAAACACCGAGTGAAAACACCCCCTTCAATTACCTGGTCATCACCCTTCAATAACACCAAATCTCCACCGTGAACAAAGAAAAACCCAATGATCAACATTAGACTCCACTGCAAACATGCAATGGCAGCTAAACAGCAGCATGAATTCCAGTCAATGGTACATTCACCTCTTGAAAATCTTTCAGCTGTCTCTGTCCGGACATCAATTGGCAAAAATCACTTTCAGATTAGTCAGAGCAAAGCTACCACTGACATGGTAATTGCAGAAGGCCAAATAAACTGGTTGCTAATCTGCAAATCATGTAGCGAAGGGCATCACCAAAGTGAAGAGATCCTTTATCAACGTTCTTCACCCCCCAAACTCCTCCTTGTTTTAAGCACCTGCACTGTATCCCCCCCCAGTCCAAGCACCAATGACCTTTGGACACCCCACCACACACAAAGGGCATCAACGAAAAAACCCCAGAGGACGTCAAACACAGGCATTCCAGAGGCAGCTCAAAGCCCCTCATTCATTAAACCAAGATGTCCCGTTTCAGTGTAGGGCACAATTCTGCGGTGCCAGTGAATTGGTGCCAGTCAGCTGGGCTGGTTCCCAGATAGCTCTGCCGACTTTCAGCCTGAGGGAATAATTGAAGACTCACCTTATCCTCCAGCACCCGGACATTTAAACAGATTCTGAACCATAGGTGGCTCTTGCATTACCTTAGGCCCAGCATGTATAGCACCTATATGGTGGCACCAGGTGACCCGGCCAATAAATGGTAACCTTCAGCATACGGTGGATGTTTGTATTGCAACAGAAGACACAGCCATGTGCTTGATGAAAGTAAACAGGCTAGTAGTGTTCACTGCAGTAGGTCCTCTTCACAGAGGGCTCTAGGGGGATTTATATTCCAGATACAGTGTCACCGTCCAGGGCACAAACATACAGAGACACCTACGAACCTCTTTATGTAGCCACTTCCAGGCTGCAAACACTGACAAATGTGTAACCAGGCAGTGGCGTAGCGTGGGCGGGGACACAGGGGGGGTTACCCCAGGCACAAAATTCTTAAGGGTGCAAAATTTTAAAAGAAAAGTGGAAGGGACTCAGGAGGTGCTAACGGCCCACGGGTTATGGTGCGCAATACTTGCCTTGCCCTGGGCGTTGGCAACCCACGCTACGCAGCTGTGACCAGGCACTTATGTTGAGTCTCTTACTGATCCCCGCCTACGTAACGCCCCTTTTTAAAGTGTTAGTGAAGTGTCTGTTAATACTGCTGACTGCGGTCTGTCTTCTAGGCTCTTCCAGCAGCAAGCCACTTAGTTACACCACTAGGGTTATGGAGCTTTACGAATGGGCTTTATATAACAACACAAAACTAATATACAAAAATGCATGAACAATGCTTCGGGTACAAGCATAACTTCTAGAAAAGAGATAATTAGTGAAGTCCAGGAGGACTGGGTCCTTAACATATATTAGGGAAATTCACACAAAAAACATTCTCCTTTAGAGAGTCAGTGGTTGTCAGGGAAATCTGCTGTGGATCTGGTCATCCTGAACTTACTCTGGATGCTCGTATTCCAGAAGGAATCCCACGATGCCCCTGTTAACTCTTGTGTTCCTCTGAACACACAGAAAACCAAACTGTGAGGTTACCGCGAGGGCACAAAGCCTGAAGGATTTTTGTCTTACATGCATACTACTCCTAAATGATACAGCAGGACCTTTTGGTAAAAGGAAATACAAATAGATAATTTACTAACCTCAAATGTATTATTAAAACCCTAAGTCCTACTACACATTTTAGTATTGGCAGTATCAACCTTCCAGCTTATAGATGCAAATATTGATTTAATTTCAGATACTCGTGTCTGTAACATAGATTTTTCACTCATACATTCCCACAAAAGCCTAGTATTTATCACACAGCTGGGAGATGCCCTTTTTGTGTATTTTAAAATGTTTGCATTAAATGAAGCGTAAGTAATTAAACGTGAAGATGCATTTCTCTCTATAGGCTTAGAGGGCTCATACACCACTTCAGGGCTGAGAAACATGTTTTATGACGTTGCCTGTCGCCCTCTACTAGCCTCTCACGGGAAGTGCTTATGCCGGGTTACGACGGCTTGTGCTTTCTAAAACTATTTCCTTGTATCCCATCTCTTGCTCAATTGACCCGTGCTCCCATTTAAATTACAGATCCTACAGAAATGTACAACATTTGAGAAAGATGCTATAACAAGCGTGACTAGCGTTTCTCCTGGAGGGTCAAATCTATTCCACATTTTCAGGGTAACCAACCAATGACAATATAAAATATTCCCTTTTAAATTACCTGTCTGTAAAGAATGCCTGGTCCCAGATTCGTCAGCGTTTGCAACCTGTGCCATTTCTCTCTCGGTGGAACAATCCCAGCTACACAACCCACGCTCACAGACAAACTGCACCGATCAGGCAGCACTCCCACACCACGCACTGAACGTGAAGAGCACTTCAATCACTAAGGGCAAGAAACATTCTACATACACAATGCCAGCTGGAATTCAAGCTCGTTTGTATTTTATCTAATTAAGACAAATTAATTACCGGAGACTCTAGTGCCCCTCCATTGTAGAGTATAATGCATAGGGACATGTGCACACTCAAGGCATTGTATACAAACACAACCTCACAAACAACCCCAATGAGATTCCACAAGGCTTCTGGCTTAAACACATCATCTGGGTCGTATTTATTGTGCGTGGCTTATGTTTGCTAATAAAATCATATGCATTGCACGACTTCGGATCTTTCAGATACTTATGGTGCAGTCTTAGTCCAGAAGGGCCAGCTTCCTAACACTTTAACGCCAGAGCCTAGTTGGCGGGATTGCACACTCTTCCTGGGCCCGCGCTCTGTGCATTTGCATCAGTACCACTTTGAGATGGGATGGATAACAGTGTCTACTATGGGCTTCATTGCCTTTACTTAGGGTGTTTACCTCATGGCGGCTCTTCTCACTGATGCCTTAGGAGCCACTGAGAGGTTCTGTGAGCCTATTTAAAATATACAGATATATTTTAAAGTGACAATGTGCATTCTAAAGGGGTGTGATCCGCTCTCCTGACTGCATTGTGCTGTGGATCCTTTAAAATGTTTTTTTTTTTCTCTCTGCGAGCTACCGTACTTGGTTGGCAATCTACCTTTCAGAAAACTAACAGCCAGACTCCTTGCTTGTGCGCAGGTTGGCAATTGTGTCACATTGTCCTGTAGGGATTTGTGCAACGCTAGAACCCTCAACTGCATGGAACCCGCACCAAGGTGCAAGCATTTGCCACACAAGGCTACAAACCATTTGTGATATCTAGTCGGTGCCACAGCAATCAGGCTGCTACCAGGAGCGCCCCACACTGAGAATGGCCTGCTCTGGGATTGCCTAAGACATTGGGTCATTTTTCTGGAGAAAGACTGGTTGAGGTACTTTCCTTTCTGATGTCCTTCACCGTTAGGTGGTTTGAGGTCTTCCCAGTGATCACAGAGATACTGGTTTCTTCTTCTAAGAGTTTTGTTGCTGGCCCAGTGGAAAAGTGGGACTGGAAAATCCTCCCGTCAGTCAGAATGAGATAGCTGTCGACAGTGGCATTTTGTGGTTGCACTTGCTTGCAGAAGAACCCATACAGAAGTATCATAAACTCTTTTTTCAAACTTTTGTGCATATAACCATATATGTAAGGATGGATGCAACACTGCAAAAAGAACAAAATGAAAACTAAGGATGTCACCCATTGTGGGACATTGAGGTCAGCACTTGAAGAGGCCATACTCAGGGCACTGTATGGACCCATGCTTATAATATAGGAAGAGAGGATGACAAAAATAATCTTTGCTGCTTTACAGTGGTAAAGGGGGCGTGAGTGACTGTTTTTATCGGTTGCCGGACCTCTTGTCCTATCTGGCCTGGCAGACCCATTGGCTTGGATGGGATGGACTAAAGCATTTTGCCTCCTGGCGGCTCTAAACACCATCCCATAGCACCCTAACATGATGCTGACTGGGAGAATGAACGAAAGCAGAGCACTTATCATGGTGTAGGAGTAGCTGGTGGCCCACAGAACAGTGCAGATGTGATTGTTCCGGTCAAAATCAATCTTGCCCCAGCCGTAAAGAGGAGGGGTGCTTTGAACAATGCTGAAGAACCACGTCCACAGGATGAGCATGCTCCCTCGCCTTGGTGTCATCTTGCTGGGATAAGATAAGGGGTGTATGATGGCCAGGTATTTATCCACAGACACGACAGTAATGGTATTGACCCCAGCGAAGGCGAAGACGTGCATGAGCACCACCACAGCCTCGCAAAGCCGATGGTGAAGAGGCCAGATCCCAGGCATGGAAGTCACAATGATGCAGGGCATCACCAGCATGGTCTGCAAGAGGTCCGCCACCAGCAGATTGAAGATGAAACGGTTGGCAACCTGCAGCAACTGCGGCTTCCGCTGGAAAACGACCAGAAGCACAATGTTCCCGAAGAGGGAGAGGCAGAGGAGTGCTGCCAGGAGGGCGATCCTCAGGATTGAGTCGGGAAGGGAGGCTGCTGGCTGGGCAGGGAGGTGAGCATGGCTGCCATTGCCCGGGAACCTGCGGTCAAGGAGCCTGCTGAGCATGGTCAGTCGCAAGTCCTACGCCCCCTCAGGTGTATCTTGCCGGACCTGTCGCGCCCCTGCAGTCCCACCACATGCATTGTCCCCACACTGCCCGGGTGCTAGGCGCCAGTATCTCTTACATGGACATCACCCTTACTTGTCCACTTGAGGCAGCTGTGGGCTGAGTCCCCAACACGACTTTACGTCCAAGGCCACTGGAGCAGAACCATCCTCACACATCCATTGTCATGGGCGGGGGGGTTCGGAACAGTCCTGCCACGCAGGGCTCTGGGCTTCTCTGATGCTCCTCAGACTGGCAGACCATGCCGGCTGGTTGGAAAGGCAACCTTCCCAGGGGAGGGACAGTAGAGCCATGCCGTCCCTGGAGCTCCGAGGAGAGGCTGGGGGAAACTGCTCATCCTTCCATCAGCTCCAAGGGCGGTTGGAGATCACCTGTGCCGGCTGCAATTCCTGGCAGAGGCCTGTCCAGTGGGGAAAAAACACACAATCAATAGACTACCCCGAACAAGAGCAGTGAACCCACATTGCATTACACATCATGCGAAAAGAGGCGAGGGTGGAGCACGACAAACACACGCATGACAGCAAGAGCAACATGCAGCCGGATTAAAAATACATTTCACTTTACGAAGGAAGCGTCACACGATTGACAACAGACGTCGTGCCCAGCTGCAGAAACCACATATTCCCGGCGATGTTTCTATTTACCTGTTGGTGTTCACTGTTTTACATCTGGTTTCCTCAGGACGAAGATAAAATGATGGATGCGCGCCCCCGCCCCTCCCGTATTCTCTATTTCTGTGATTTGAGCTCCAGGAGAGGAGTCAGCCCCCTCGCCCCCCCTTTGCTCGCCTCCCCCTCCTCTCCGGGCTGCTTTTCTCTGAATCTCAGGGTCCGCCTGCACAGAGCAGGCACAGGCAGCCGTGTCCGCGCGGGGCGCGCAGCCTGCCCACCAGAGCCATTATTTCACGAGCAGCACAGATTTCCTCCCCAAAAAGCCCTCAGCTTTTAAAGAATGGACATCGTTGCTTACCTCGCTGGGGATTCAGCAACGTTGAAATCCCACTAGGACCGTCCATTTGCCGCGAACGGTATAGTCCAAGTCGTCACATACAACAGAATCCTTCAGGGAAAGCAGAGAGCCGCCTCAGACTCGGAGATGCCGCTCCACACGGAGGTACGTACGGCTGTGCTTCTGCGCCAGGTGGTACTGGCGAGTGTGACATAGCCATAGGAACACCCACCGAGGACACGCTCTATGTGCATAACGCTCCATGTAGACATTAGCGTCAAATCTGCCATTAAGGCAGCTGCAACATCTGAGCGTGTGCAGGAGAAACAAAACAGCAGGCTGGTGCAAAAATAGAAACCCTGGGTCACTTCGAAAACGGGAAGGATGCTGGGCAAATATAACACACTAGGGAAAAAAAGGCAATTACGAATATAACAAGAAAACTGATTTATGAGATTAAAAAAAGAATGAACCGTTATATGATGAGAGTTATAATTAATAACACGTGGAAAGTCTCTTTCGTGGAGTAGACATCATAAGAAGAATTCCTTAGAAAGGTTCGGTGGATTCCTTAGATTTCATCGAACACATTACCTTTTTCTAATTTTACTGAGTCTTAATTATGTTTTGATGCGTATTTTGAACACTTTCCACACCACATACTGGACGCTGTGTGTATTTATTTTTTTCTGAACCCCAGCACCAGCTGCTACCTGCATTTTGGATGTCTGGGATTTGGCCCTCAGATTAGAGCCCGCATAGCCCAGTCGTGAATAGTGTTACCACAGGGATGACATCTGACACAAAGGGTACAATACCCACATGATTGAGTAATGACTATATCATCCACCTAAGTATGGTATTTAAAGATCTGGACACATTTATATAGACAGCTCCTGTGCTAACATCTGTCAGGCACATAGGAACCCTCGCCACACCCCAAAAGAGCGCGCTAAATCAGCCAAACTCCCACTGAACATCCTATGCACTCTCACTGTGTCCCTATCACCTGATGCATAAGGATGGAGTTGTCGGGACCCCTTTGCGTTTATTAGAGTGGCCGACTTCCTCCACACTCAATAGGGTGGCATGCCAGTTCAACATAGCTTATGGGCACTTAGTCAATTCTTGTGACAAGTATTGTCCTTGTCATTGGAAGCAAAGGATCCAGGTAATACCTCAAGCTCACTGAAGTGCCAAGGAACTCTTTTTTTATGCCTGGTATTAGCGAAACCCTTTTGATTTTAGAATAACTATGTGAATAATATACTTGTTTATATGAACTTTTAACCAGCCTTCTTGATCTATGTCTGTTGTTGTGTCATTCATATTTTTCTTCCCCCCACTCCAGCATAGAGAATGGGGCAATGGGTTAGCTCACTGCAGCCATGCTCTAACTTCACTGAGCAATGGCATTCTGCTCTTGCACAATGTGCCCTTTCATAGAAAAAATAGCCCCCATTAGTGCCAGGTACTACTGGCTCAATGTGTGCCTTTTGATGAAACAACAAGACTGTTTGATGGAGCAAAAATGATTTTTGTAAAAACGTTTAAAAAAAAAAAAAAAACGAAAAAAAAACATTGGCAAAACCAAAAGATTGGCAGCCAACGCTGCACCCATTGACTTTGCTAATGCTTGCTCAGGCTTTGATTTTCAGGATTTAGAGTGGGCGAACAGTTTAGGTTTACTCTTTGAAAGTGGTATTGAATACACTTTATTGAAGCTAGAAAATGCATCTCTCACAATAAATACACTGTTCAAGCGGTGTGATTCTTTTTATGAACGATAATGAAACTGCACAACTAATGAATGGAGCGGTTAAGGGGTGACTCCCAGGTCACTTCAGAAGCTCCTAGTTCAGGAATGAATCTGTGGGTAAGACGTGTATTGGAAGTGTCTGTGGCTCTTCAGTGAGGTCGCGACCCAATCGGACGGCTCACACTGGATGGGATGCTAGTCACTAATGGGGGTGCCATAGGGAACACAATCAGTGCTAGGCACAGGACTTCAGGGGTCCTGCTGCACACACAATGCTTTGCAATGTCAAGAGGAGGGAGTGAAGTCAGAAGGGGATGGCTCTCACTGCACAAGGCACATTCACAGGCGACTGGTTCTTCATTGCAAAGAGAAGCTCAGCTCGATGTCTGCAGGGAACTCTTCAAGTTGGGCTGGGAGACTTGCGCTCATCTCTGATCTTGACAGTCTTCATTAATTGAAGTTCTTAATGGCAGTACTGTTTCAGCTGGATGTGGGTGCTCAGGGCTGAATTGAGGCAGGTGCTCCTTTACTTCAGGTTGCATCAACAGGTCTGGACAGACAACACTTCTGTCTGGTTTCAGCCTTGCTCTACAGATGCATGTAGAGCCTCATCTAAGTGGAAGGTGAACACTGGATACAACAAATGAGTCAGCTTATATCTAGAACAGCAACAGTTGTCCTTCAGCTAACTGACCACTCAAATGTAGTGTTTTGGCAAACATTTGGCAGGAACCAACCACGTTAAGGTGTATTTTCCTTTCAGGTGGGCCACAGCTTAGTGGCATCCAGCTTCAAGGCAACTCACACTCTCAGGCGTGGATTGGGGTCCAGCCAGACTCTGATGTTGCTGGGGCTCTTCTTTTTGTGGCAGAACAGGACTCACGATGAAGGAGATGGAGAGGCTGCCCATCTATTTGTTGTAGGTGTTCACTCTCAGGAATTCCCTTGGCTACAGTCTTTATATGTGTACCTGTCTGAGGCCATAGTCTGGCCTGCTGGAACGGGGTCGGTCCAGGTAAGGCGAGGACAAAGGATCCCTTCTGCTCCACTCAGTAGATGTCTGTTAAAAACCAGGCACATGCACAAGGCTTTACAATGGTCTCCAAATGGGATGGGGGGAGAGAAGAGCATTGTAGGGGGGCAGGTAGAGAAAAGAGGAGACAGTAGCAATGACTATCACTAAACCTGATGAAGCACCCTACAGCCCTAGGGGCTACAAACCAATGGTGGGGCCCAACTCTGACACCCAACTTATTACGTGCCATGGTATAATGCACTTACTTACACTTGGAAAGCCTTGAGACTATCTCAGCACTGAAGTGCGGGTAAAAAGAAAAGATCTGTGCCCCACTACTATAACAAGCTGCCACCAACTCTTAGTAATGTCATGACCTGGTTATGGGGACAGTCGTCATCTGTGTTAAAAGGAATACCAATTTGAGTAAGTGGACGCCTATCACCTAACAGAGTCTGGAAATTCTTTGGTGAATAATATACAAAATCACCTAGAGAAGTTGTCAGGAGACTCGTGGCAGAGGTTTCCTGAACAAGAGAACATATCGAGTTTCACTGAGTCAGAAAATTTGGATTTGAGGGAATTTTAACCATACAGAGAATCAACAGTATCCTCGTCCAATGAACATGAGCCTGGGATCACTGGTACATGTGTAGGATACACAGCTCTTTCTGCATTTTTAGATCATCACAAATTCGGCGAATTATAATCTACTGCCGTTAACACCACTTCTCTCCTAGTGACATCCTTCTAGTTATTCAGTCCATGGTGGAATCTCAGTTAAACGTCAGGTATGCCCGACCGGCAGATCATCTCAGTTCTTAAGTGGCTGCTCGAGAGCAGTCTTTCACTCAGCCTCCAAACTCACAGGTCTGACCACACCATGCTGATCTTCGAGGGATCTCAGTGGCTCCCTGTGGAGGTTAGAATCAACTTCAAACCGGCCAGCTTCACCTCCAAGTCTCTACTCACTGGAGTCCGTCTGCTATCCACTCTGGTGGCTCCAGGAACTCAAAAGTGAAGCTTCTCCAAGGATGTTATTCTTCATCCACAGAACCGAGGGTGCTTCAGATTACTCGTCTTCAGCCGCAGCAGCCAGAACTAGGAACCCTTTATCCTTAAGCCTCCATAACTTGCTTGTCCTTCACCAAAAACACAGAACTTTTCTCTTCCGCAAATATCTCAATAGCTGATAACACTCCTGCTACACTTGCTAAATGTTCTGCATTTCCCTTCCCCATTTATTTATATATTTATTTTCCTTTTTGTTGCTTATTGTAAGAACACTTTCACCACCGTCCTTGTGTTTTCACTTTTGACCTGAAGTGCTAACAAAAGAACAAATAAACAAACAAAAAAGCAAACACATACATAATAATGTACAAAATATCATATTTATGTCGGAACTGCAGAACTGAATTAAAACGTAAACAAATAAAATGTATGTTGATGAAGCATGCAGCTTTACTAGTAATATCTTGTCTACAGTGCATAGTGGTATCAATCACTGCAGGTCCTGGTGCAAAGCAATATCAAAGGAGGTACAACCTGATGTAGGGGCTGGGTGGAAGGGCACATGGACAGAAAATAATTCTTCACCTGTGACTGAAATACATCTCGCACTGCCCCTGGTTGTACTAATGGGCATGATAATCAACAGAGCTTCGTGTTCCCCAACGAGTCCAGAAAGACGGTCACCCACAAACTCATCAGCAGCAGAATCGACTACGGCAACACACTCTATGCCGGCATCACCCAGAAACTCCTCAAGAAACTGCAGAACATTCAGAACGCCTTCAGAGACTCATTCTCAACATCCACCACCGCAGCCACATCACCGGCCACCTAATAGACCTCCACTGGCTCCCAGCCAACAAAAGAATCACCTTCAAGTTCCTCATCCACGCCTACAAAGCCCTACACGACGCGGGACCTGCATACTTCCACCACCGCCTCACATTCCACGTACGCCCCAGAGACCTCTGCTCCACCCAACTGACCCTGGCCACGGTCCCACGTATCCGCAAGACCACAGCCAGAGGAAGATCCTTCTCCTACCTCGCAGCAAAGACCTGGAACACCCTGCCTCTCCACCTCAGACAATCACCGTCACTGTGGCAATTCAGGAAGGACCTTGAGGCCTGGCTCTTCGACTGAACCAGAGCGCCTTCCACGGACCAGCAGCTCCACCCCCTCAGCGCCTTGAGACCCTCTCGGGTGAGTAGTCGCACATTACAAGCCATTGATTGATTGTGTTATTGCCATATCAAGCCTTTTTATTTTACATACTACATGATATGGAGGTGAAAGGATGTTTGGTTGTTTGATTTGTCATTGTAAAACGAAACACTGCCACGTTTTGCAGTTTCGAGTCCTAACCAACTTCTCGGGAAGCACACATCACAGATGAAAGGAAAGAGGAGCTTATCACTAAAAGGCTTCCTGTAATAAATTACAGCTCTTTCAACATAAAAAATACAGTTTTATCATTGAACTGATGGCCATTTTAACATATTGTAAAAAGCTACAGAATTTAAACTAAACAAAAATCAAATATAAATGTATATCAGCACCTGACACACCAATCAATTGAGCTTGTCTATCAAACGTTTTTGGGTATGCAAAACATATAATTCACTAATGTAGGCATGTAGCCACAGAAGTACGTTAATAGAGGTCAGACTAATACGCTGAGCATTGTCATCCCATTTTGGCAATAATGGCATAAACCCTGCATTTATGGAAGCATCATATATTAAGCGGCAATATGTACATGGCGGCAAAGTATCAGGCTGATGCAAAAATATTCTCATCAATGCATGCCTTGCACCAAGATCTTCATTTAGTTTAGTCTCATGTCTAGATTTTTGGGTCTTGGCTTCAGGCAGCAGCTTTATCTTTCTGCTGTCCAGATCTATTGTTTCCATTAAACATAGAGTGTGCTTTGGGTCAGCCCCTTGATCATTATTGGATGGCTTTGTTATCTAGCTCAGTTGTCTCCTCTTGAATCAATGGCTTTCTTCCCTATTCTGTTGTTCTGCATTTAAGTCTTGCACTATTTTGGTTGGTTGACTTGTATACCTCCACCTTTGATGTTGCTTGCATTCAGGTAAGTACTCTTTTATATTTCTTTAACCTCTTAATTGGTGTGCATGTGTTTTCAGTCCATGTTCTGCTTCCCCCCTCACTACCCCTTGCTCTCTGTGTTGCTTCTCTTGCCACACCACTTGTCCATTGGATCCACCACCGAGCTTTTCTGTTCTTCCTTTTTTATTGTGTTTTTAGGTCTCGCCTACGCAGCGCGCATGCGCTGCTTGGGGAGAGACCTTTAGCTATCGGCACAGCTTTGGGGGCAAAAACGTGCACGCGTTGCATTGCTTGCAATGGCAACGCGTGCACGTCTGGCGATTCCCTTGCGGGAGCGCGCGGCGCCATATGGTGGTGCCATATGGTCACAATCATCGCGCCTTGCTGCACGCTCCCCCAAGGGAATCGCGCAGGCCCCCCTCCCGCCGCGCGAGGCGCGCGCTTGTTTAACAGGCTTTTGCCTCAGTCCTCACGCAGCAGCTGCTTGAGGTGTACCAGGAGTCCAGTGACACCGGCGTGCTGCCCCGGTCTACGTGATAAAGTTTCATCTTTTATGCGGATGACACAATTTTTAATCTTATGGCCACCCGGGAGTCCATTCCTCTTCTCCTGCAATATTTGGGTGCTTTTGGGAGCCTAACAAGTCTTAAAATGAATCATGGCAAATTGCTGGTGCTCCCGCTGGGTGCTTTAGCTGCCTGGGAAACCAGTCTCTTTGGCCACACTGCCTTTGCGCTGGGAAACTGATCAGGTCCGTTAATTGGGGCTCATGGTGGCGCACACCTCACACAAGCGAAAGCGGTAAAATATTGACAGAATCACAGAGGGACTGTGTGCGTCGGTCCAATTTTGGAATGCTGATGGGTCGAGTAGCAGTGGCCAAGATGATGTTTTTGCTACGATGCCTGTATACTATGCAACAATGGCACTGCTTTGTCGGAAGCGGCTGTGAGACCCTTGGAGACCTATGCCCAAATGAGGCATTTTTCCATCTTTGAGGTGGTGCAGGAGACTTTTGGAATAGGGCATGGGCAATTCTTAATGTACGTCGGTATAGCTGCCATAGTCAGGGAAATATGGCCCACATTCCCTGCCGCCCCGTCCACGTCGCTTATGTTTCGAGGGTTGTTAGAGCCTGGCGAGGGGGCAGTCACTTGGTTTTGCATCTGTATAAGGCCATGACAGCTGATAGAGCATGATCCCAATTTCTCACCAAGGCAGCTTGGGAGGAGGAGTTGGGGTTCTCCTAGAGGATGCGCAATGGTGCAGGTCCTGTGCTCTAGTCCAGTCTGTTTTCTGTAATGCACGGTTTAAGTTAATCCATTTCAATTTCCAACACCGTACGTATGTGACACCAGTGCTGCTCAATAGAATGGATCCCAGTAAACCTAGTGGTTGCAGCAGTTGTCAAGCTCCCATGGGAACTTTTGTACACCTCGCGTTCCTCCTCCTCCTGCCTCCCTCCCTCCCCCCCACAGCATCACTCAGCACCACTACAACATCACTCAGCACCATTACAACATCACTCGGGAACACCACAGCATCACTCAGTACCACCACAGCATCACTCTGCAGCGCAACAGCATCAGTCATCACCAACACAGCATCACTCAGCACCACCACAGCATCACTCAGCACCACCACAGCATCACTCAGCACCACCACAGCATCACTCAGCACCACCACAGCATCAATCAGCAACACAACATCATCACTCAGGGCCAACACTACATCATTAACAACACCCCAAGTTCACTTTTGTGTTAAGATTTATGGCTTTTTCACACACAGAACAAGGCAACATTGGCTGTTGCTTTTTCGCATCACTTCTTCCCTCTCTCTCCCCCCACTTTTTTTCTCTCTTTCGCTCTCTCTCTCTCTCTACCACCCTCTATTTTTCTCTCTCCTTTATTATGTCTCCTTTCTCTCTTTCTACCCCCTTCATTCTCTCTCTCTCTCCCACTTTCTCTCTCTCTTTCCCCCTTTCTTTCTCTCTCTCTTTCTCTCCCTTTATTCACTCTCTCTCCCTTTCTTTCTCTCTCTCCTTTATTCTCTCTCCTCTTGCTAACGCTAATTTTTTGGCTTACGTTTGTTGCTTGTGATTTATTTGGCACAAAACCAGTCCATTTTAGCGCGCTACTTACTTTTTATACGTACCCTTATTGTACATTTTGGTGCCGGGCCTCTTATTTGGCGGCTGCTTTCTATAACAATTTTTGGGTGTTACCACGCATAAGACACCAAATTGAATCCGTATTATTGGGGAGGGCATCTTGTTGAAAGGCAAAAATTGTGAAATTCAGCACTTGCGGTTCACTAAATTTTAAAGTCAACTTCTCTCTTAATGTACGTGTACCCAGCCAGCTGAAGTTCCTTGTTGTTTTTTTTTGGCTTAGCTACAGCCGCTTTTACAGTGCTGGTTACAGCTGCTTTCATACAGCTTAATTTGTGACGGGATAGGTGCCGGGGCTCTTATTAGGCGGCAGCTTTTTATGATATTTTTTTGTGTTAGCCTGCCTAAGGAACAGCACAGAAACCGTACAATTCAGGAGGGCATGTTGTTTAAAGGCAAAAATCTTAGACATTTAGCACTCGTGTTTATTTTACTTTAAAATGCAAAATCATTCACAATGCAACTGTGTCCAGCCAGCTACAGTTCCTTGTTATTTGTGGCTTAGCTACAGCCACTTTCACAGTGCTGGTTACAGACCCTTTCCTAGAGCTTAATTTGTGACAAAAGAGGTGCCGGGGCTCTTATTAGGTAACAGCTTTTCAAAAAATATTTTTGGTGTTAGCCTGCCTAAGAAACAGCACACAAACCGTACAATTGGAGAGTGCATGTTGTTTGAAAGTCAGGCTCCCTTTTTTTCACAATACAGACGTTTATCCTTTACATTATATTAACCCAGTTACAAAAGCAGCGTGTAAAGCGTGCTCTTTACAGCTTATATGTGGTTTTTATTATCGCCTACATTTTAGTTACATTGCCTAAGAAACAGCACGGAAACTGTACAATTCGTAAGGGCATGTTGTTCAAAGGCAAAAGCTGGGACAATCAAGCACTCTATATATACATAAGTAACTAAGTCTCGCAACCTGTAAAAATTACCCAGTGCCAATTGGCACAGTGTATCTTGTATATTTACTATTCAAATATGTTTTCTACTACTACAAAAGCTATTATTCATATAACCTTGTATCGATGCACGTATTGCTAAAACGCTTTACTGAATTAAATATCAGCATTAATTATTCACTCGTGCACATTTGGAGGGAGTTCTTTACCACTGTAACTAGCAAACACACAGCATCACTCGACAACACCACAGCATCACTCAGAGCCAGCACAGATTCAACAGGCGCCACCACAGCATCACTCAGCGTCACCACAGCATCACTCAACGCCACAACAGCATCACTCAGCGCCACAACAGCATCACTCAGCGCCACAACAGCATCACTCAGCGCCACAACAGCATCACTCAGCGCCACAACAGCATCACTCAGCGCCACAACAGCATCACTCAGCGCCACCACAGCATCACTCAGCGCCACCACAGCATCACTCAGCGCCACCACAGCATCACTCAGCGCCACCACAGCATCACTCAGCACCACCACAGCATCACTCAGCAACACCACATCATCACTCAGCACCACCACAGCATCACTATGCGCTACCACTGCATCAATCTGCAGCGCCACAGCAACAATCAGCATCACCACAGCATCACTCTGCACCACCACAGCATCACTCAGGGCCACCACAGCATCACTCAGGGCCACCACAGCATCACTCAGGGCCACCACAGCATCACTCAACGCCACCACTGCATCACTCAACGCCACCACTGCATCACTCAGGGCCAGCACAGCATCACTCAACAACACCACAGCATCACTCAATGCTTCTTACACTTTTTAATTACAACTTCTTAGCATGCTGCACAGCAGCCACACTTCTCTACAGCACAGCTTAGAAACATTGGCAAAGTCAATAGCTCTACCTAAACACTTATAAGGCCCCCACAATGCATAGCCAAGAGGTCTCGCCTTTGGGACATTATAAGTATTTAGTTATCCACCACAATATCCTTCATTAAACAACATCACATGTTGCATGGCTAATCACTTATAAGGTCCCAAAAGCGAAACCTATTGGCTATGCCAATGCTTGTTTCTAAAGCAAAGACCCTAATCCCTCCGTTGCCCCCCTTGCTTTCACTCCTTAGTGGCGTTTACTTCCCCAAACCCTAACTACACCACTGTTGCTCCTCTGTCTCGCCTTGTTGTGTCCATTTTTAGGTCGAGCATTCGAGACATCTTGTATATACTTTAGTATATACTTATATGTGTGTGTACTTTGTGGGGTCTGGAGATCAGCCCTAGGACTTGTCTGCTTCCGCTTAGGGACTTTTTGTTCTGTTCAACTGCCTCTATTTAACTGTCTTGATAGAAAACGACCAGTAGAGGTGAGAAAAATACCAGAATTGCTTTCTGCATGTTCAACTGCCTCTATTTAACTGTCTTGATAGAAAACGACCGGTAGAGGTCAGTAAAATACCAGAATTGCTTTCTGCTGAGGGACTTTCTTCTTTTAATTTTTCTGGCAACTGCCTCTATTTAACTTTCTTGATAGAAAACGATCAGCAGAGGTCAGTAAAATACCAGAATCACTTTAGCATTCTCTAGATTCCAGTCCATAGAAAATGTCTTCCATGAGCACCTGTAGATAATATTTTTTTCAAATCTTGTATTTTCAGTGATGTGACAACCGAAGGCCCTGATTTTATATTAAAAACAGAGCTTTGTACTATACCATTTCCAGCTGAAAGGCAATATTTCTCTCCATGTGTTCCCATACCTGGCGTGTCACTCAGCTTGGTGCTTACTTTCCCTCCATGTTAAAGAACAGTAGATGTTTCAGCACCCAGGCTAATGTGCTGCATAGATAAATACATATAAGGTCCCAAAGGCGAGACCGATTGCATTGCAAATGCTTGTTTAATTCATTTGGAGCTCCTGGCAGCTTCAATTTGTTTCGTTGGTGGAGGGAAATGAGCCTTTGTTTTATAATTTTCTGCTTTTTTGTTAACAGACGATGTTGTTTTATAGTAAGGTGTAGAAAAGTGGGTTAATAGTACATAGGGGTATTCACCCTCAGCTAGTAATAATACCACAATCACTAATAGGTCTAGTCAAGTCTCAGTAAATGAATCCTTGCTCAATGCTTGGTAGCTTGCCATAAGTAAAAGACACAACACAATAAAAATCAAACACGAATTTATAAAAATAGAAACTATTTTTAGCTTTAAAATGACACCAAAATGACAAATATTCAATGTAGGGATTTGGAAATATGTTCAAAAGATTAGGTAGAAGTAGCGACATATGGCGTAAAGCACCAACTCAGGGTATCTGGTCCCGCTGGACAAAGTCACAAGCTCAGGCTGAACTCAATGGAGTGCAGGCCGGACACAGGACCAAGTTAGGCCTGCTAAGTAGTGTACCTTATGTCTTTGGTTAGCGGTCTCCACAGGTTTGCACGGCTTCGTGGCTTCATGGGCTGTAATGCAAGGCCCTCCGCTGAGTTGCGTCGTGCTGCATCAGATGCGATGAAGCAATGTGGCGAGGTGTTGCAATTCTGAAGCTTCGAGGGCTGCAATGGGACGTCCTGCATGGAGTTGCGTCATATTTCATTGGTACCGATTAAGCTGTGCGTGAAGGCTTTGCGAGGCATCGCATCGACATGTGTTGATTCAGGTGAAACTGGCAGGTGGGCGTAGAGGCTTTACAAGGTTTTGCGTATACTCGCATCGGTTCCGCTGAGGCTGCCAGCTGTTTGTTGATTCCTTTGGGGAGATAAGTGTCCTCTAGCAGTGGCCAAGGGTTCAAAGGCTGTCGGTTTGCACTTGAGGGCTAGGACTCAGTCTCCCACAATGAACTTGCGCAGTCCAGGACAAGTCCAGTTACAACAGGTCAGCTGGGGTGTCCTCTCTTTGGCTTTGCAGGTGACTTCTTCAGCTCTTTTGTATCTGTTGCTGGTCAGGAAGTACACACCTTTCCTTTTGGAGTCAGGCACAGTACTTTCTTTGTGGAGCCTTGTGAGTGCAGCAAATGCAGTCTTTCAGAATGCAGTCCTCTCTTTGCTGCAATCTAGGGGTACAGCAGGCAGTCTTTCTTCTCTTCCTCTTTTCCAGGAAGTGATCAGGTAAGTTTTGCAGAGCTTCCTTATTTATCCTTAATTTCTGGGCTTGAGGGAGGGGGCACCTTAACCAATAGGAACTAAGCACCTCCTTCTAGCATGACCACTTCCTGTGAGGTGTGGTAAACTTCTATCCCAGAATGCAACATTCTCCCAAATATCAAAATGGAGAAAATCCCAACCCAGAGGCGTGGCTAACAACTGATTACACTCTCCTTCCTACCCATTTACTAATGTAATTAAGGGGCTCCCATCTGGCTAGAGATCAAGGAAGTGGGGGTGGTCTGGGTACTGTGACATCCGTTTTCTGTAGAGGCTCCTCTCTTGAAGTACAGCATATCTACCCAGCCACCTTCCTCTCCCTGGCTTCTCCAGGAAGGAGATCTCCTCCCACGAAATGGCTGTATTGTTGCAACCCCATCACACCAACTCAGGGAGTAACTTGGTTCAGGCTGTCAAAGGCAGACCAATCAGAAGAGGCTGTTACAGGGCTACTTTAGGTAACTTCATGATAGTAAGCTCTAATATTACTTTCCTTCAATAGTTATATTAAATCTGACCTCAGCAATTGTTGGATTTAAAGTAACTATTAATTTGATACTTTGAATGATATGGCTAGCTAGCTCCAATACAAAGTTGGACTTTATTACATTGAATAAAGTCCTCCCCATATTAACCTATGGAGCTAGCAGCACTACAATAGGGAAAAATGACTTTGGCTGTTTTTCCCTACCAGGATATATTAAACAGTTTTTATAAGGTCCCTGCTTAATATAACTGTGCACTCTACCTTTGGAGCACCTAGGGCACTCATTAGGGGTGACTTATAAGTTATAAAATGGTAGTTTTGGACTTTGGAAGGACTTTAAATTCCAAAGTCGAATTTAGACATAGTTTAATTTTAAAACCAGCCTGCAAGGCAGGCCTGGCTTTAAAAGGACCTTAGACATCATATCAGTGCACACTTAAGTGCATTATGGTGCTGGGGTCTCTAAACTTACATGGCCTACCATATACTAAGGATTTACAGATAGGCTTACAGATAGGCTGCCCTTACCAATATAGAATTATAACAAACAGCATATACCCTTATTAGCACAGCCCAGAGCACTTTCAGAGTCAGTAGTCACCAGTATCAGTCTAAAAATGGGGGGTGATCAGGGCAAAAAGGATGATGTTCTAACAAAAGACAGATGCTCTTTCTTTAGATAGTGAATTTTTTAAATTCGAAACAAGGTCATCGAAATGTATTGAGTTACAGGATCACATTTAACAGACTAGTGGCTGAGACATGTTGGCTTGATTCTAAGAGGATGTGTTTATTTTATCAGGGCTTCATAGTTAGTTGGATGTTGTTTTGGCACAAGTGGTTAATCTTCCTATGAGAAGCTCATAGAATTAGTGGTACAGATGAATCATCATTTATCTGAAGGGTAGTTCACAAAAGACAAAAGGCTTGATTACGATCTTGGTGGGCAGGGTTACTCTGTCACAACCATGACGGATATCCCGTCCGCCAAATTACAATTCCTTTATATCCTATGGAACTTGTAATACGGTGGTCAGGATATCCGTCACATTTGTGACGGAGTATCCCATCTGCTAAAATCGTAATTGGGCCTCAAGTTTTTAGTAATGTGGCCAAAGACGGATGAAAACACGAAATAAGGAAACTAGTGAAGTTAGGGGGTTAGGAAGACCCATCTCTAAAGAAGAAAGAGAAAGAAGGGAGGTAAACAATTATGTTTGTGTGCTGAAAAAGTAGAACATTTTGTGGAAGATAGTAGAATTACATTCAAGACATTAAAGACTCTAGCAGCAGGGACACTGCCTATTGATAGTTGACAGTCAGAACTTGATTACCAGACAGTGAAAGGAACTGCCTTGTCAAGTGAGATGATTTTTTCAGAGGGCTAGGAACGGGTGGTCCTAGGGCTCTATGGTTCTGGAGCTTCAAGATATTAAATGGGTATTAGGACTGACAAATCTGTACACTCTCCAGTTATTAGGAAGATTTCTGGGGATGTTAAGGCAGTAAATGGTTTTAATGTATCTTCAGGGTTAGTGAGATTTCGTATAAATATGATTTCCCTTGTGTGATTTGCAAATCATCAATAAAACTGATTTGACTGAAGCCTTTCAGTTCGAGATAATAAGGCTTTACATAATTCTAATATTGTTTGGGATGCTAGGATGGTTGAACTAAATTCTGATTATTGCCCGAAATGTTATTTAGCTTTATGTAGTCTGAGGTCCTTGCAAGAGTGGGTATATTGCCAAAAGTTAGGTGTGATCGTTCGCTGCTCTCTTGTTAGCGGGAATTCAGTGATGTTTTTGCTCAGAAGAAAGCCATTAAGTTATACCCACATAGAAGTTCTAATTGCAAGACTCATTTGGAATCAGGTACATCGATTCCTTGTGGTTGGCTATATGTACTTTTTTTTTTTTTTTTACAGAGTATTACATTTAATTGAAAGATCATGGCAAACCACATTATTATAATATACAATGTTGGCACATATATGCAACACGTAGAACATGAACAATTTGACTCAACTTAAAAAAGGAATTAAAAACATAGGGGCTCATTATGATGGCGGTCGGATGAGCATCTGACTGCCATCAAAGCGGGATTGAGACCAGCCGACAAAAAGTCGGCTGTCCCACCCACCATATTTTGATCAGACCGATGTGTAGGTGGTCGGACACTGCCTTTTTCTACTGTGGCTTGTGCTGCGGCCTGAAAAAGGGACACGGCACAAGCCACAGTAGAAAGGCATTTTACAAATCTCCATGCACCGTGTGGTGCCTTGCACACAGTGCATTTATGTATGAGGGGGCAGCACATGTGCCCCCCTGGCCACTCAGCAGTGGCCCACGGGGACAGGGGCCCTGCTTGGGGCCCCTAAAGTCCCTTCTGACAGTCTTTTCAGGGTTGTCTGTCGGTAGGTCTCACCGGCATTATGATTTGCCCCATAGTGTCATATAGATTTACCTAAAAATGAATGAACACTTCATTGAATTCAAAGAGCCTAATTATTATTGTACTCGTTAAACTGGCTGGGCCTAATTGTGCAGTAGTTATAAAAGAAAAGCAAGTTTATTTGTTAGGGGCATCTGGCACTCATTAATCCTAACATATCCCCTTGTTTACTGGCTATATGTACTTACTGAATCAGAAACAGAATCTCTTAGGCAATATTTTGATGAAAATATAGCTAATGGCTTTATTGGACCTTCATAGTCTCCAGCTTCTTCCCCATAATATTTTTGTACCCCAAAATTGGAGAGAGTTGAGAACATGCATGAATTCTGGAGTCCTGCAGAATTTCTTTTTTTTTTTAAACAATTTTTATTTTGTAGAAACAAAAAAACACAACCAAAACCCCATGTCAGCACTTTGTATGCCATAGGATACCACAACAGTATACTTGATAACTTCCCTATATGAACCCCTCCATCCGTCCAGACCGTCCCTCACAGACAAAGGGTATATCACATTCCCAATGCACAATAACCAGTGTATCCTCATTCCACTACTGGTGGGCCAATGCGAAGGCCCCTGTAGTTCCCCCACATTTGCCAGAGTTTTTTCACTTCTGGGGGCATCCCCTATCCTTGTAGACCTTATGCTCCACCTAACGCTCCGCCGCCCTGCACCAATACATATCCCTTTGCCACTGTTCCTCAGTCGATGGTACGGCTGCCCCCCACAAGGGTACAATATTATGTTTTGCCACTGTGAGTCCCAGTGCGGACAGGAGTCTGGGGAGCTTGCTCAGGTTTCCATCATCCCAAACATTCAAGAGGCCTTGGGGCCAAAACCCCTGCCTAAGACCATCCCAAACCCCAGCCCAGAAGTCTCTCAACCTCAGTCATTCCCAAAGAGTATGCAAGCAACCCCCCTGTAATTCACACCCCCTTTTACCCCTATCAGAGGAAGCCCGTCCTATGCAGTGCTTAAGCACCCTCATACCGTAGAATATATACAATAAGCACAACTGCACTAGCCAAAAGTGCGGCCTGATGGCCCCCTCCCTGGGTGACCAAATTGCCTCTTCTCACTCCTCATCCTCCATGGCTCACACATCCCCCTCGCATGCCTCATGCAGCCTCACCAAAGGTCCAGGTGTGTTGTGCATCAGTTTACTTTAGGTAAGGGAGATCACACTATTGCGCAGCGGTTCAGTCAATAACCTATCCTCTAGAGTCAAGGCCTCCTCCAATGGCATATTTTGTTCCATGTGTACCCCTAGGGTATGCCGCAGCTGATGGTATGGAGGGATTCCTTGGATGCCAAGTCTCTCAGGCAACTAGCTTCCCCTCCCTCCACACATCTCCCAGAATAGAGATCCCAATTAAGTCACACTTAGAGCTTCCCTACCTCTGCTAGCCTGTCACTGTCCCAGAGCGGTGTCATTGACGTCGCCTGCTAACCAAGGAACCTAGTAGCCGCCCACCATACTGGGGCCGTTGTTCACATCAGTGACATCAGAGACCTTCAACCTCCCCTGGAATATAGTACTCCCTGGCAACCCCCTAGCCCAATACTTTACAGTCCACCGATATCGAGGGTCCTCCTGAGGGGCAAAAAAACCATTCATTAATAAGGATAAATTGAGAAGCCTAGTAGTATTTTTCCACATCACGGCGGGCAATGCCCCCATCTTACAACCCCCTCATAAGTTTAAGGAGTGTTATCCTAGACAACCCCCCCTTCCCCCCAATCGCAATGAAGCTGTTGCACCGTCTGGTTAATATTTCCAAAGTACTTAGGTAGAACCCAATATTGCAAATTTTGGAGCACATAGAGGAGTTTTCGCAGGGTCATCATTTTATACATAGCCGCCCTTCCCAAATGTGACAACGGGACCTTCTGCCAATGTTGCACATCGGCTTTAAATCCGTCCAGGACAGATTACTGATTAACTGAGAGAGAGCGTTCAGGCCACCTGGTTACATAAAGGCAGAGATACTTAAAGCCCACGTCCTCCACCGCTAGGCCCTCTAGGGGGTGCCAATCTGTGGGGCAGGCACATAGGGGGTAAAAAAGGGATTTCCCCCAATTGATTTGGAAGCCTAATTAGGGGAGACTAGATTCAGGTCTTTTCACGTACAGAAGGAGATCATCAGCTTAAAGGGAGACTCTATTCTCCCAGTTCCCTCCCCAATCCAGCCCGCTAACTAATGTGTCCACCCACACCCAGTACACCAGGGGCTCTAATACTAGGGTGAATAACATTGGTGACAGTGGGCATCCTTACCTAGTGCCCAGTGTAGTACACACTAAAAGTTTACCTGTGCTCACCCTCTGGTGGCTTGGCACAGAGCAGTCAGTAAGGAGGCAATGTGTAAAGTATTGTGTACACACACACACACACACACACACACACACTGAAAACACCACAAAAGTACTCCACATCAGTTTAGAAAAATAGGCAATATTTATCTGAGTAAAATAAGCCCAAATCGATCAAAATCCAATATACACAAGTCAAGATATAAATTTTGCAAGGTTAAACAAAAATGCAGTACTTAGAAATCAGTAGCTCCAACTGGGGCTATCTGGTCACACTTGACTGCCAAATCCAAACGTTCATTTCAAACGCCATGGAGCGTGGGACGGTTTCAGAAGTCATGCAGACCCGCTGACAGTACCTTAAATGCGTCCAAGATCATAGATGATGCGTTGTGCAAGGGAGAGGATGCATCACTGTCAAAGGCGATGAGTCATTTCCAAAGCTGGGCAATGCAGTGGATACGTCAATGTCAAGAAGTAATGTGCATTGGGATGATGCGTCGTCATCGTGTCACTGGCTGTAGGCGATGCGTGCAGCACAAGGCGATGCAGAGGCGCTGCTCGGCAAAGTGGGCGCTGCATTGAAGATCGTGGGCGATGCGTCACGCAGTCGGAGAACACTGTCCACTGCTTCCGTGGAGGCAGCGGCAATGCGTCAATGTCATAGGGAAATGCGCTGGTTCCGATTGGTGCAACATCCTTGATGCTTTGGTTTCTTGGGTTGCAGCACCAAACACTCACTTAAGACTCAATTGCAAAGGCCCAAGACTGGTTTTGGCACTACTTGGGAGAGTAGGACTCACCGCAGAGGAGCCCAGGTGCTCGTAGCAAGATGCAGAGGAAGCCTTTGATATCCCCGAGACTTCAGAAAACAGGAGGCAAGCCAAAAAGCCCTTGGATAAACTTTAGAGTTGCAGGATGTAGAGAGTCAAGTCCAATCCTCTCATTCACAGGTAACAAACAAACAGCAGGCCAACATAGCAAAGCAAGCAGCAAAAGGGCAGTCCCTCCTGGCAGCACAACAGCACTTCTTCCTGGTAGAATGTCTTCAGTTCCAGAAGTGTTCTAAAAACATGGGGAGATATTTACGATAAAATATCGAAGCTCGGTGTTACGTCAAAATTGGTAATGCCGTGCCAAATTTACAGAAATACGGCGCACCCCTGCATTTCTCCTAGTGCTGGCGCTAAAAAAGCTGCCAAGCGCAGGCACCCTTGAGCCATGTTGCAAGGGTGCCTGCGCTGCAGGGGCGATTGTTTATGTGCAGGAAAGGACACCTTGATGCACATAAACAATCTTTAAAGGCGATTTTCTGTTTCTATGTGTGCTGCAGAATGCAGCACACATAGAAAGAGCAAAATACGAGGAGAAATTAATAAGTTCTCCTTGTATCACCAGTCTAAGACCAGGTATTCCCTGGTATTTGGCGCTGCCCCAGCCTTGTAAATATGGGGCAGCGTCAAAAATCAATGGGTGTGGAACGCCCACTGCAACACCCATTGCATGCACCTTTCACGCGAAGTGAAGCGTAAAAAGGGGCCTTATTTACAAGGTGGCGTTACGCCATGTTAAGTGGCTTAATGCCGCTTTGTAAATAAGGAGAATGTCAATAAAAGTGACGTTCTGGTGGTGATATTCTGTTGTGAATGTGCCCCACGGTGTCAGGGGTCCAGTACTTATACCCATTTTAGCCTTTGAAATAGGGAGACTTGAAAGAAAGGTCTTTGGAGGGCACAAGACCCAGCCCTGGCTCCAGGCTCACTAAAGGGGGGTATGCAGCCCTTTGTGTGGGGACAGGCACTGTCCTATTCAGGGGCAAGTGTCAGCTCCTCCCTCTCACTCTAGCTCAGGAAGACCCATCAGCCTGGTGATGGGCTATCAGAATGTGAGTGGCATACCTTAGCTCCCTTTATGTGTGACTGTCTATAGGGAATGCACAAAGCCCAGTTGTCACCCAACCCAGTCATGTATTCCAGAGACAGTCAGAAGACACTGAGGGTTTAAGAAAGAAAATGCCATTTTCCTAAAAGTGGCCTTTTCAGACCTGCAATTTAAAGAAACAACTTCACTAAAGGATGAATTTTCAAATTGTGATTCCAGAGACACCAAGCTTACTTTTCCTATCTTTTCCCAATTGAAAGTTACACTTGTAAAAAGTTACAAGGCAGCTCCAATGTTCCCCTATGGGAGAGATAGGCCCTGCAGTAGTGAAATACGAATGTAAGAGTATTTAACTGTTGCTCATATATTAATCTACCTTGAAAAAATGAAAGACGAGGCGTTTGGCAAAACTGGAAAAGTTGGTTTAATTAAATACAGCGGCCGGGAGAACAGGGAACAGAGTCGGGGTCTGAAGACTTTCTCAAAGCACATTGGTTTCGGGCATCATTTTATACATTACATGAAGCAAATACAGCGGCCGGGAGAGCAGGGAACAGAGTCGGGGTCTGAAGACTTTCTCAAAGCACATTGGTTTCGGGCATCATTTTATACATTACATGAAGCATCATAAAACGATTTGTACATTCATTTGGAGCCAGAAATCTGGGCCTAGTCACAGGGTCATAAATCTGGTCGCTTGATAAGAGGCGCAGGTGGGCCTCGACCTTGCATGGACACAATGCAGGGCCAGTCGGTATGTGTCCAGATGTCTGGCATGGGCAGCTTGTGATCACTGTGTGTAGTGTGCGTGCTGTGTTCTGATTGGCTGTGTGTTTCTTAGTGTGGCATATGACTTTATGGTGTTTTTGGGAACGTGTGCCTCTCCGGCCATACGTGTTTCATTGGGGCCAATCTCCTGAGACCATTGTGGTGTTGCGGCCTATCTGTGGGAATGATCTGGGTTTTCCTGTTTGCACGCTTGTCTAAGGGGTACGTGTCCCCCCACCTGTGATCTGTCAATCAGTTGCTTACCGTCTAGGCCGGAGGGCCTGCCTGACCACGTATTTCTGACTCTGGGTTGAGGTGGAGGTCATATCCGGTGAATTCAACAACTGAGATGCGAGTTCGTTATTATACCTACATATGTCATGGTGTACTTCGACATCGTATTTATCATTATTAACATTCCCCTCTCTAGTTGATTTTTCAACAACACCAATTGCCCCACACTTCATCACAGTCACACGGTTTGAGATTTGGTGTGTTTCTGTTGTGTCTGTTACTACCTCCCTAGTTACATGCATTCTACCTAATTTGAGGACTGTGTTTTTACAGCAGGAAACCCCCACTTGTAGGACCCACACAAAAACAGTACAAAAATGAGAATAGTGAGCAATGAAATGCTCAGTCTGGTCACCCACCTGGGGGAGCCAGGAAAACAAATTAAAAAACCAGTCCTGCTCAGGGGCACCTTCCTCCTTCTTCATGTCAGCTTGTAGTTGATGCAGTGCTTGGATGGCAGGAGTCAGTGTCCCATTGTCCATATCATTTCCAGGGAGGAAAGTACAGCAGGACGCACCGATCTTGGTTCACACTCCTCCCTCCATCGCAGTCATCAAGTCCAAAACATACCGATGTTGCATCACCATGAGGCGGATGGCTCTTAGTTCCTCCTTGATAGCATTTAGGCTGAGCTCAGTATTGTTGTTCATCTTCAGTAATTCCCACCTGGTTATTTATAACCAGCGGGCGTTCAACTTTGTTTGCAGGGTGAAGGAGGGTATGGACACTCCAGAGTTTACTTAAGTGTCAGAAAACAGTCTGAATTCTTCCGAAATGTCCTTATTCTGAATCCAGCCAAAGTAATCAGCAGTTCTTTTTCTCAAGCCTGATGCAAGAGAGTTGTTTTTTTCTGTTGGGGATGTTGGAACAACTTGGATAGATCTTCTCCAGAGATGACCACAGTCAGGGTGTGTATGGTTACAAGGGTGCATCCAGATATGAGTTGAGCTGAGGCAAACTTGACACACTGAAAAAAATTCAAATGACAGTTCAATACACAATCATTAAACCTCAGATTTTCTTTAGTGGTTTTATTTTCTGCCTTTTGGCCACCGTCTGTTAGACAACAAATGTTTTGTTGCAGTGGGAGTCCTGCCCTACGAATTCATCAGGGCTAAAAAGACAGAAAATATTTCGATTGTAAGAACAACAACAATACACATATGTTGTCCCACAACAATATTATGGTGACACATGTGCACATGCATCACATTGAGACTTATATTGTGGCATACAAGTGGAAACCCATGCATATTGGTTTCTAAATAATTAGAACAATTAATATATAATTGCAAAATGCTGAATATACAATTGTAATTATTTGCGTAGCAGTATAACCATCCCATATCAAGCCGTACTGTATAGAATGCATATAAGACTGCAGTACAATGAAAACGATGATGGATTCAACCCAGATCTGTGACTGGGGGTGAGTGTCTGAAAATGTCAGCGCTCCGTCCATCATCTCCTTGTGTTTGCTTTGTTCACCCTAAGTTGGCACGGTATGCCCAGACGTGGGTCCCTTGCTCACTTTGCCACTGGATTTAAGAGAGCCTAGCTGATGAGGGGTGCTACCTCGAAACCAGTCCCAGGATGCTTGTTTCCGGTCCAGGGAAGACCTGGCTTGGCAGTTTGGGCTGGACTGTTCCCGTGAGGCCCAGGGTCAAGACTGATTTGCATATAGCTGGGTCTGAACTGAGGTGGCAAAGTGAGCTAAAGAACGATGATGGATTCACCCCAGATCTGTGACTGGGGGCAAGTGTCTGAAAAGTTTCAGCACTCCGTCCATCATCTCCTTGTATTTGCTTTGTTTGTGGATTTAGTCACTGTGTCATGCGCAATTCAGATACCCATCACAACAAGAGGGCTTGTGAAATTAAAACCATCAATCCATTGCAATGCGTGGCAACCTTAGGACCCCTCAGGTGCACTCCCTAATTAAAAATGCATCTAACATCTAAAGTGTTGTTCCCAATGTTAGCACCAAAAAAAACCCCAAGGATCTACCCTTTCCACCAGGGAGGCCCATTGTGCCCAGCATTGATGGTCGTATGGATTGATTATCTGAATTCGTAGATATTTTTCTGCAGCCCTTTGTGTCGAATCTTCCCTCATTTATCAAGGACACCCAGCACATTTAGTTTGCTGAGCCTTGCTATCTGGGAACATGGGATGTTTATGGTGACACTGTATGTTGTGTCTTTGTACACGAGTATAAAACATGATATGGGCATGAGAGCACTGCAACATATACTAGATCTGCCATCTTGTGGGAACACACTGAAATGTTGCCAACTATGATTGAACTGATTTTAAACATAATGTCTTTCTTTTTAAGAATGATTGGTACAGACAACTGCAAGGAGTGGGAATGGGCTCCAAATTCTCTCCTTCCTATGCGAACCTCTTAATGGGGTGGTTGGAGGAGGAGGTGATCTGGGGCCCGGGTGGCAGGAAATGGAATGAATCCATTTTGAATCCATTTTGTACTGGGTGCGCTATATTGATGATTGCTTTATGATACGGACAGGCACTACACAACAACTAAATTAGTTTTGTGATTATCTTGATACGAATAATTCAAATATTAGATTCACATCAACACAGATTTAAAATACGACTTTTCCATTACAGAGAATTTTAAATTACAATTCATTTGAGTCCAAACAGAATATCTCTATCTGCTCCCACCCCAAGTAAGCACTTATTACATGTAATAACGTAACCCAATCTTACCTAATGGGAGAGGTAGGCCTTACCGTAGTGAAAAACGGATCTAGGAGTTTTTAACTACCAGGACATGTAAAATTTAAACCCACAAGTCCTCCCTTTTAAATACACTGTACCCTGCCCAATTAGCCTTTATAGCCTACCTTAGAGGTGACTTATATGTAATAAACAGGAAGCTTTCGACCTGGCAAAAGGTTTATTTTGCCAGGTTGAAATTGCAGGTTAAAACTGCCCACAAGCTGCAGTGGCCGGCCTGAGACATGTTTTACAATGCTACTTTAGTGGGTGGAACATTGAGTTCTGCAGGCCCACTTGTAGCATTTAATTTACAGGTCCTGTGTACATATACTATCATATACTAGGTACTTACAAGTAAATTAAATATGTCATAAGGTGGAAGCCAGTTCTACCATGTTTTAGGGAGAGGGCACAATCACTTTAGCACTGGTTAGCAGTGGTAAAGTGCACAGGGTACTAAAGCCAACAAAGCAAGTCCAGCATAACAGGAGGGGTGAAGGCAAAATGTTTGGCGTAATACCACAAGGATGTCAGGTCTAACATTAGGCATTGCCTGAAGATATTAATGTTGTTTACTTCAAATATATTGCATTTTAGGCAAGCCAATGTGCATCATACTAAATTTCGCAATCTTGGCTGGTGTCCAGAATAGCCTGTGAATAGTAAAGAAATGGTTCAGCCTGAGATACACAGCTTTCACAGTATTATAAGGATCTCTATATACTTGCCAGATGCTCTCTATTTCCAGTTTTGCAAGCATCGTTACCAGATCTTCAATGAGTGCATGTGAGAAATTGGGTTGTTGGCTGACTGGGATCTGAGCCCTGGTCAAGCAACATCCACAATCCCTGCAGGGTGAACCACAAAAAGCCACTAAATTAACCTGTGCTTAACCCTGGGTAGCTTGGCACAAAAAGCAGTCAGGCTTAATTTAGAGGCACTGTGTAAAGTATTTATGTAGCAAACCTACAGTAATAAAGTGAAAACACAGCAGAAGAAAAATCCCAAACCAATTTAGAAAACTAGAATACATTCTGATAAATTATTTTACACCAAAATGACAAAAATCCAATCAGTAGAACGAGGAGTTATGATTTTTTAAAGGTTCAAGTGAAAGCTAGCGCCTAAAAGATCAAAGTGCCAACCGTGGGCATCTTGTCACGTGAGACCGGGTCAAAGTTGAAAGTTAAGGCTGAACATGACGGAGAGCGGTTCAGATACAAGTAGTGGATTGGGCCTGGTCAGCGCTTAGCTTAGGACTTAGAAAAATTCTTGAAGCAAAATGTCTAAGAAGGTAAAGTTCAGCGAAGCAAGGCTGTAGGAGTTGTCCAAGGAGGGAGCGTAGTAGTCGGATGGCCGTGGGTCAAAGCTGTGGTAAAGATTTCTACATTAGTACTAAGGGCCTCATTACGAGTTTGGCAGTCTGACTGATGTAGGACCGGGTCTGCCCCTGCCAGCAGCCCACGGCTCTGGAGTTCCAAAAACTGCCTTATTACGAGTTGACCACGGGGCCGGCGGTGTGGAGGTGGGGATCTTGCGGCCGTGGTGAGTATTTTTCACAAATATATGGATGCCTGTGTGTGCATTTCAACTGCAGATGTGTTGGATGCACACAAATGCATGATACATGTGGAAAAGTACCATATACCCATCACCAGGGTTCAGCCCATATGTGGGCAGTCCTGGCAATGGGTATATGGTTCGAAAAGGACTCACCTGAAGATCCCTGCAAATAGGGTCATAATCCTTGGAGTGAAGATCCTGCTGTGAAGAGGGGATCTGGAGAAAGGGATCCACATCGGAATCTGCCTGGAAGAAGATGAAAGGGGTGCATACGCACCCCAAACCCTTTGTCACCGCTACTGTGAAGCAGGCGGTTGGACCACCACGGTCCGCTTGAGGAACAAGCAAGTTGTAATACTGACAACGGTGCTGCTCCCCTGTGCCTCCCTATGGTGTCTGCTGGCAGTCTCGGTGGACCTGGGGAGGTCTTCACAAAGCCGATTTGCCCAACTCGTAATACAGTGGTCAGACCACTGAGCTCACCTTGCTCGGACCACCACAGCCAATAGGGTGGTCCACAGGACCGCCAAGATCGTAATAAGACCCTAAGTCGCCAAAAGGGAAGTTGAAAATCTCCAGCGGGACGAGGCGGAGGTCTGTAGCCGAAAACAGTTCCTTTATGTCGTATACCCCTTTGGCAAAGGACTGCTGAAACAGATTTGCTGCTGTGGATAAGAACGTAGCTCTGAACAAGAGGTCCTCAAGCTAGGCCTTGGAGTCACTCTTGTTAGTCCTGGGTGCAGGTGAAGATGCAGGGTTCCAGGCAGGCTCCAGGCAGCAAAGCAGGCCTACCAGGTACATCAGCAATCTGGCATAGCAAGTCACAGCAGCAAGCAGTCCTCTGACAGTCCTTCCGCAGGTACAGAAATGAACTGAAGAGTGGGTCTGAAGGTCCTATTTTTATACCCTGGTACCCTGGTTCTGGAAGGTGGGAGGAGCTTCTGGAAACGTTCTTTGAAGTGCATGGAATTTCCTGCTTCCCCTGCCCCAGCTCCAGGCTGGCTGTAGTCACATTATGGGGTTGTTTAAATCCTCTGTGTCAAGGCAGAGAACAGGCTATTCAGGTGTAAGAGGGGCTGTGCTCCGCTCCGCCCCCCCATCCTGCCAGCAGATGGCCCATTGAGGCACACCTAATCTCTCTATTGTGTGACTGTCTGGGAGGAATTCACAAAGTCTGTCAGCTACACCCAGTCATGTGACCCAAGACAGGATGCAGGGCAGAAAATGCCAACTTTCTCAAAGTACCACAGACAGAGTGGTTTGGCCCAAGGGCGGCAGGGTAGGGCCTAGACTAATCAAGCAACAAAAAAAGTACCAAGCCGTCACATTTAGGGTGCTGTATTTGTTTCAACAGACTGAAAACTATCGATGATTCGAATAGTCTTGGGTATTTATTTACTTATATTTTTACAACTTTTTTTGCAAGTTCATTTCATTAATGGAGCATGTCATTCCATAAGACACACCACCTTCACCAATTATTTACACATATATACAAAATGTACAAAACATACAGTTTTCACAAACAATATTTACGAAAAACAACATAAACAAAGTTGCATTCAGGTTGAATCCAGTCAATATTCAAAGCAAGAGCCATGTGGGTGATTATTCCTTACAGCTATTCATCTCTACTATAAGGGCTGTTGACTACTGGGTACAATTTGTGGCCTGCTGGGGCAAGACCTTTTACTTAAACCTCGCTCCCAACAGTTAAGAAAAGTTCAATTCATATTCATATTCATATCCCAGTAGAAATTAACGCTGACGCGTTTCGAGCCCCATCTCAGTTGTGGGGTTCTCCTCAGGGCCTTAGGACTGGATAAACTCTAAAATAAAAAATCCAGAGAAATTCGCTTTTTAACTACTCTGCTCTCCAATTATAATTATAAACACTACAATTTCCAAAAAAACGTGGGTAAAGTACCTGTAGAGTCTTGTTAATGGCAAAACTTTGTGATGTTGAGGTCTTGATTAGAAACAAATTATCTGCCAATTGGTATGCCTATTCAGAGCACAAAGGAAAAGACATAATTCAGATTTCTCACATACAATGCGAGATGATTTGGGTCTAGTAAGGTTTGTATTGTTAATGAACTTATTTTAACTAATTTTGAGCATGTCTGATAAATCTGGACAGTCTTGGTGCCACTATTTTCCTTAGCTTCTAGCTGAGCAGTGGGACATGGAACAGGGTTACTGCAATTGAACGAAAAACACACCCAATGTGATTGTTACATTGTAAGCATATTTCAGAGAAAGTTCGCCCCCCTGAGGCGGAGTGAAAGTATCCCATAGTGGGGCACCATAAGTGTGGTAATTGTTCCATGTGCGAAGCAACTATTGAGGGAACAGAATTTGTACACCAGAACGTCAGATGGATGCAGAGAGAGTTCTCAAACTGCAAAACTAAGAATGTCATATACGCTGTCACATGTCCTTGTCCGAAATTGTACGTAGGGAAGACGAACAAGGAAATACGACAAAGACTCGTGCAACACCGATCCAGGATAAAGAATAAAGTCACTACTGCGCCTATGGTGAATCAATCGAAATGAATCATAGTGAAAGAGACTTCAAATGCACTGTATTGTGGGTCATAAAACCTAACCCAAGGGGCGGTGATATTGAAGCAGATTTGCTGAGGAAAGAGGCATATTTGATCCTTAAATTCAATAGTACAATTTATGGCCTAAACGAAATGTCCGAAATTGGAAAAACCTAATTGGATTTCCTTCAAGACAGCTCAGCCATCATGAATGCTGTGATGTCTCAAGACTATTACTCTGAGAAAGACACTATCCTGCTGGGGGGCATCAACATTGGCAGAACTGCAATTAGTAAGGAGCTGAGACCTTAAAGATTCATAAGCCACCACTGCGCGACAGGCCAACCACTGCATAGACCAATAATGATGTCAGCCTCAGTAATGAAAGTTACTAGGAACGGCAGCTCATATGCCATCAAAATTAGTGAAAGACAAAACCAGAGCCAATAAAAACCAGAAGCCATTGCGGTGAGCAAGGAAGTTACAACCACTGCATAGACCAATAATGATGTCAGCCTCTGTAATGAAAGCTACTAGGAATGGCAGCTTATATTTCATAAAATTAGCGATCGACTAAACCAGAGCCTACAAATACCAGAAGCCCTTGCGGTGAGAAGGAAGTTACAAAAGGCAGCTAAACCAGAAATTAGGTGCCCATCCAACCAGGAAGAAACGAGAAGAATGATTGACTGAGGCACGCAAGGAGAGAAGTGAGTTTAATGCCATGAACACAGATGTGAAATGGATTAGTCAAATATAGATACTTTGTAGCTAACACATCGCACGCCACTTTTGTTGCAGTAATCCTTGAATGCCAGTGATCCCGGCACGTGTCTTCGAGTTGCGCCTTAAACTGAAACAAGAAAATTGTAACATTGCATCTTGATTAGCCCGTTTACATGAACGGAGCTGAAAAGCCTGCCAAAGTAAGTTGCTTTCCAACATAATTAAAACAACGTGAAAGACTGGAAATAATCCCCACTTTTAAACGAAGGGATACTTTCACTCTGCCTCAGGCGAACGAACTTGCTCTGAAATATGCTTACAATGTAACAATCACATTGAGTGTGTTTTTCGTTCAATTGCAGTAACCCGGTTCCATGTCCCACTGCTCAGCTAGAAGCTAAGGAAAATAGTGGTACCACCAAGACAGTCCAGATTTATCAGACACGCTCAAAATTAGTTAAAGTAAGTTCATTAACAATACAAACCTTACTAGACCCAAATCATCTCTCATTGTATGTGAGAGAAATCTGAATTATGTCTTTTTCCTTTGTGCTCAGAATAGCCATACCAATTGGCAGATAATTTGTTTCTAATCAAGACCTCAACATCACGAAGTTTTGCCATTAACAAGACTCTACAGGTACTTTACCCATGGTTTTTTTTGGGAAATTGTAGGGTTTATAAATATAATTGGAGAGCAGAGTAGTTAAAAAATGAATTTCTCTGGTTTTTTTCATTTTAGAGTTTATCCAGTCCTAAGGCCCTGAGGAGAACCCCACAACTGAGATGGGGCACGAAACGCGTCAGCGTTAATTTCTACTGGGATAAGAATATGAATTGAACTTTTCTTAACTGTTGGGAGCGAGGTTTAAGTAAAAGGTCTTGCCTTAGCAGGCCACAAATGTGTAACCAGTAGGCAACAGCCCTTATAGTAGAGATGAATAGCTGTAAGGAATAATCACCCACATGGCTGTTGCTTTGAATATTGACTGGATTCAACCTGAATGCAACTTTGTTTATATTGTTTTTCGTAAATATTGTTTGTGTAAACTGTATGTTTTGTACATTTTGTATATATGTGTAAAAAATTGGTGAAGGTGGTGTGTCTTATGGAATGACATGCTCCATTAATGAAATGAACTTGCAAAAAAAGCTGTAAAAATATAAGTAAATAAATACGCAAGACTATTCGAATCAGCGATAGTTTTTAGTCTGTTGAAACAAATACAGCACCCTAAATGTGACGGCTTGGTACTTTTTTTGTTGCTTAACTTTTTAAAAGTGGCATTTTCAAAATTGTAATGAAAAAATCCGACTTTACCATTAAAGAAGGTTTATCATTACAAATTCATAGGTACCACATATGACATATCTACAATCTCCCAATTAGGAATTACAGCGTATTAAATGTAATAAGGAATCCCCAATGTTATCCTATGGGAGGGGTAGGCCTAACAGTAGTGAAAAACAAATTTGGGAGTTTTTCACTACAAAGACATGTAAAACTTAAAAGTACACGTCCAACCTTTTAATTACACAACACCCTGCCCTATGGGCTACCTAGGGCTTACTTTAGGGGTGCCTTATATATAATAAAAGGAGAGTTTAAGGTTTGACAAGGGGGTTTAAATGCCATGTCAACATGACAGTGCAACACTGCATTCAGGCTGCAATGGCAAACCTAGGGCATGTTTTGGAGAGCTACTTAAGTGGGTGGCATAATAATGCCACAGGCCCACTGGTACCATTTAATTTACAGGCCCTGGGTATATGGCATACCACTCTGCAGGGGGGTTAGAAGTAAATTAAATATGCCAATTAGGTATATGCCAATCAAACCTTGTTAAGGGGAGTGAACACAAGCACTTTAGCACTGGTTAGCAATGGCAAAGTGCACAGAACCTTATGGTCAACAAAAATGAAATCCAGCAAATATTGGAGGTAAGTAGGCAAAACGATTGGGGGAAGACCACCCTAAGGCTGACAGGTCTAACAGTGCATCATTTGTGACACTGCCTTTTCATGAAATAGGTTTTACCACATGGTGGTTTCCTTTGAGTAATTGTTTGGTGTAGTAACTAAATCATCCAAGTCTGGGCAACAATCTTTATACTTCCTGCCCATATTCATGCCTAGAGCTGAATGTCTTTCTCCCACATGATCAAGGAACCATTCTACAATAGTTCGCTTCATGTTGACTAATCAGCTTGTCTAATGGGTAAATTCATTGCAACTCATAGACTTTCAGAGGTACCTGGTGAAACCCAAATTAACTGGCATTTACTGCAATAATGTGTATCTGCTAAATACCTAATATCACTCAATACATTAATTACAGCATATACCATCCTTAGCCTAACCTTCTTAAGATATTGTGGGGCTCAAAACCTGAACATAACGTTGCCATTAGCAACAGGATCAAACAAGGCTGTTGCAAGTGCATCTCTAAAATCCTTATTAGGTGGGTCTAATCTTTTCCTGATGTTCTTCAGCTGCTTTGCACCACAATAAGCAGTATCAGACTACAGGAGGTAGCCCATATACCCCAAGGAGACTAGGGCAGTAATCTGTAACATACAGCAGTGTCTCAAAAAAGGGTGTTATTTAAAGGTCAAATACATGTGGCACAATTAATTGCTGAGAATTAAATCCAAAGGGGAGAAAACCAGGGAGACATTCTTTCGGTGAAATAAATTGTATTTCAGTAAATATACATGTTTGACATATCAAACTTCATATGTACAAGCACATGGAACGGTAGCACTGCGTTACATTGAATGGCATGTAACCTATAAGATACTGTATACAAGTGCTCGTGAAGGATTGTGACGGCGCAAGTAACACGTGAGGTAGTATGTACAGCGATAGTGAAGGGCGCAACACGAAACAAGTGGGGTTAAAATTCTTTACATATTTGGGATATCCCAACAGTTAATGGTACAGAATTCAAAAATAATTGAATGGGGTATCCTTGAAAGGGGCGCCAGGAGTTCCGCTGTGGAAGTTGACAGCGTTTCGGCCTGTAGAAGTATTAGGCCATCATCAGGACCAGGTTACAGTTACTTATAGTGCAGTGCTGAGGGTAGAAGGGTACATACATTTCTATATATATATGTGTGTTCATTTCATGGTGGACCAAGGAGAATAGATAGGGCAGAGTGAGAGCGTTGCTTTAATTTGAGCCAAACAGGGGAGGGGGGGGGGGGGTTCAGAGAACACATGATGGGTGCTGCAGACAATTACCGCGTGACTAGACTCAGAGTAGAAAGGTGTAAAACAGAGCACTAGTCCCAACGCGGGAAGACAACTTACTCGTGATCCAAATTGGCGATATAGGGCAAGGTCCGAAGTGAATGGGACCTGAAGACGAACCTAGGCGCAAAGGAAAGGAAAGGAGAGTTGAGTCGCGTTAGGGAGGAGAGGGGTGCGGATGGAGAGGACGGGACTGCCAAACATACTTAATAGGATGTTGGTTGGGGTCCAATGAATGGGGTACAAGGCATCGTTCCTTTTGCGAAAACCGGGGAGCTGCTGGTGGTATTACCTGTGGAGTACAATGTATCTAATGAGCAGGCAGAGAGCTGCTTGATCTTTCACTACAAGTAGAAGACAATAAAATCGGAACAGCATTATTCAGGAAACCGACCGAGCGAAATACTGAGCGGAAAACCTTACTGCTCTACTCCAGCTAACATCCGCGGGGATTACGCGATGGCCTACCCTTTGGGCAGTTTTTACGGATCCGCCGCAACTGCAAATGGAGGAAGGACTTCTTCAGGGAAGCAGCGGTCCTGACTGAGAAGCTCATCGCACGAGGCTACCCAAAGAAATTGGTATCCAGAGCCAGGACCTTTAAATAACACCCTTTTTTGAGACACTGTTGTATGTTACAGATTACTGCCCTAGTCTCCTTGGGGTATATGGCTCCCTCCTGTAGTCTGATACTGCTTACTTTGAGCAACTGCCTGTTGCGAGAAGTTGTCCCACTCGGGACTTATTTAATTGATTTGAATCACATACCACCTGTGTAGTCTCCACACAGCATGGTTTCCAGGGAAACTCCTAACTATTCAGACAAATATATACAGAGAATTCTCAGTGGACCTTCCCTCCTTTCTTCCACCACCACCACCCCCTCTTCCACGGGAGCTAACTCCTCACGTGTTCTCCTGGACAGACTTGAAAAGCGTAGGAAAAAACAAATCCGCACCGATCTACATGCCCGCATGCTTACGGAGTACCTGAAATCCAACGTTATACCTTTGGGACTACAAATCCGGAACGTCCCCGCTATCTTCACCCAAAACCCAACATTCAGGTCAGGATTCAGCCACCTGGCCACAACCTGTTCCAGACACTGGATGGTCTTGGGAATCGACACAGCCCTTGAACACAGCCGCAAGGAACTGGCAGAAATAGCCGAATTGGAGAACCTTATCTTGGAGGATGGTACCATTGCGGATGCAAAAACCCTTCTGGATAAAATAAACGCGACTATTTCTAACTTTGACACATTTGAGCAGAACAAGAAAATAAACAAAATCCAAAAAGACATCCAGAATTACAATAATGAACAGACCTATCCTTACCTGAGGGACGACTTCTATGATACACCTTACCAACCACCCCGACAACAAAAGAATTGGGGACGATTCCGTAATCACCAACAAGTGTCCTTTTCTGAATCTTCAAACACCTCAGCGGAAGACTCGAGCCCCGGAGAGGGCCCAAGTACTTCAAGACCACAGAGAGTCCAAAAACCAAGACCCCAAAAACTGCTCCCAGTTGATTTTATAGACACAAACCAAGGCAGAGGCAGGGGCCGATCGAGAGGGAACTATCAGTACCAGTACTCGGGGGAACGCCAAACCAGACGCAAGTTCTATCAATGGGGCCCAAACTAATAACAGAAACCATCAACCTGGACACTGCGAGTCACTCCCTATCTTCAATCTATCTCAACATGACCTGTCCTCCTACGAGATCAGCCTTCTAAGCAAAGGACTCTCCTTCGTCCCCACTGACAAAAGCAATTTTTTTGAAATTCAGGAGAATCTACTTCAATTCTTCAGAAGGATAAGACTCAAACAGTTCTTCTCTGAGAGACCCCCACGTGAGCAAACTATCCGCTCACCATTTCAACCAGCCTCCACCTTCAACCGTCCATCAGTACTTATGCCTACGGAGATATTGACCTTTGAGAGAAGGGTACTGCATGAAATGAAGAACATCCAATCGCAACATGAGTATGTACCTTACAATCTCTCTCTACTTGAGAAACAAGCACTCAACAATCTCAAAACCAACAAAGACATAATCATCAAGCCGCCGACAAGGGCGGAGGCATCGTCATCCAGGACCAAACCAAATATGACACCGAAATCCTACATCAACTGGACAATACGGATCACTATCGTACCCTACCATCTGACCCACTACCAGGGATAAGGGCCAAAATCCAACTAGTCACAGATCTTGCAAAATCCAATGACATCATAACAGACAAAGAAGCTATCTACCTCAACAACAATCATCCCGCACCCCTGTGCTCTATGTCTTACCAAACATTCACAAAAACCAACAGAATCCTCCTGGCAGACCGATTGTGTCAGGCTGTGGCTCGATCCTCGAACCTATTCGAAAGTACATCGACAGCATCATCAAAGAATTCGTTCCTCTGACAGCATGGACCTAATCAATCTTATTGAGGACACCCCCTTTACACCAGGTACCGATTTAATGGTTGGGATGGACATTGAATCACTATACACCAATATACCCCACCAAGAAGGCCTGGCGGTAATAAGGGAAATCCTTGACACAAGACCACAGCCCGCGAGGATCCCGATTGACTTTGTGATGTCCCTCCCGGAAATTGCCTTAGGAAACAACTATTTTCTATACAAAGATACTTACTACCTTCAAATCAAAGGGGTATCAATGGGTGCCTGTTTTGCCCCAAATTTCGCCATACTTTACGTTCACCACCTGGGAAAAACCATGATTCTCACTGACCTTAACCCATTCAGGGACAACATCTTCTGGCGTCGTTACATAGACGATATTCTGCTCATTTGGTCTGGAAGCAATGAGAACCTACTACAATTCGTGGATTGGCTACACACCTGCCAACAACACCTTAGGTTCACCATTGACCCCAAAGAAAACCATTTACCATTCCTTGATCTTTCACTACAAGTAGAAGACAATAAAATCGGAACAGCATTATTCAGGAAACCGACCGAGCAAAATACCTTACTGCTCTACTCCAGCTACCATCCGCAGGTATTACGCGATGGCCTACCCTTTGGGCAGTTTTTACGGATCCGCCGCAACTGCAAGTGGAGGAAGGACTTCTTCAGGGTAGCCGCGGTCCTGACTGAGCTCGTCGCACAGGGCTACCCAAAGAAATTGGTATCCGGAGCCAGGAAACGTGCATGGTACAACCATTGTGATACATTACTCACACCAAAGGAAAAGAGGGTGAACTCACGCATCCTGTTTGTCTCTACCTTCTCCCCTACCAGCAACAAACTTTTGAAAATAATTAAAAGAAACTGGAACGCGCTGGCTCCTCTAAACATATTCAACGATCCCCCGTTGTTCTCATATCGCAGGGGAAAAAACCTGTCTGACCACCTGGTACATGCCATCACATGGCCACAGACCAACACCAGAGATTAATCTGTCAGGGGCCCATGGGATCTTCCACCTCTACTTGGACACTATAAATGCCTAAGATGCTCAGCATGGTCCACTTCACTTAACACAAAATGCTTTGAATACAAAGGACAGAAACATGAATTAAGATCCCTCACCAACTGCAGATCCCGTAATGTCATCTACGCAATACGCTATCACTGCGATCTCCTATACATCGGCAAGACCACACAAATGGTCAAAGACAGAATCCTACAACACTGCAGCCGTATAAGGTGCGGTGTGTTGACAGCACCCCTGGTCACACACTTCAAAGAACATAATCACAATGACACTGACTTTACCTGGGTGGTTATCGACCAACCGTCCGTACCGATCAGAGGGGGGATATCCAAAGGCTCCTGAACAGATGTGAATGCCGCTGGATAGCCCGCTGCAATACCATTGAACACGGCTTGAACACTTTGGACGAATGGAATACCACACTTACATATGGCATCCCCTACCATGCTGGGTCCGCTTGTCCATATGGAGTGCTTTTACCACCAAGCGCTCCCTTGACTTATTTGTACTTACCCTTCCAAATCATCATTATCATTCTGTACCCTAGTAATCATTCTTTTTCCACAGGGTCATACCTAGTTAACCGTATTATTCGCTTCCTATACCCTGTATGTATTATGCCAATCAAATGAATAATATCCAATAGACTGTCTATATTTAATGATACATCCAATAACTTGTCCAAACTAATTGCCATGTATACCCCCTTATATTCTTGCATGCTACTCTGGTGCACCTCTGAGTGGTCCTGTTCACACTCCCACCAACTTTGCGACAGACCAATCCTATATGTATATACTTTTTGGATTCAGTAACGACGTATATTTACAACTTTCTATTATGGTTTACGCCTCCCTATTTTTAAAACTGGTTTCGTGTACTTCCCTAGTCTGTCTTCCTTTTTTCCTTTCTAACTATCCTTTACCCTGTCTGACATTGAAGTGCGTGCTCTAGTGTTCCTCAGTTGGAACGTACCACGTGACCCGCCACACATACTTAGCCGCGACTACTGCCAGACGCATAATCAGAGCCTGACTATTGCCGGCCCTTGATGTGCCTCATCTCTGCTGACTGCTCCAAGTAAGTGCCCTCACAATTGCTCTGCTCCTCCCCTAGGGATTGCGTCCCACACGCCACTTGCTCCCGATGGACAGCCCGTTCTTAACGCTCTTGGTTGTTAGCCGATGCCACACGAGCAGCGCACCCTTTGTGGCATGTGGGTCTCTCCCTTGTGCTGACAACCCGCGTAATTAGTTTTCGCTCCTGACACTACCCTAATTATTTATTTTTCCGTTTTCTGCCCGAGTACTATGGATTCCATTTAGTTTTCCTCCCATTAGCCTGCATCCATGCATGGCCACAGGCACACGCCTCCCGCACTCTCTTTCCATCCTCTTGTCACACATGTACAGTTCTTCTCGTGTAAACCAGCCCTCGCGCCGCTCTCATCCTTTCTCCACCTCATTGCCACCTGCGACTTGTACGGCCCAGTCCTTCATTAGCCCCCTCACATGAGCTCTCTGCCTGCTCATTAGATTCATTGTACTCCACAGGTAATACCACCAGCAGCTCCCCGGTTTTCGCAATTGGAATGATGCCTTGTACCCCATTCATTGGACCCCAACCAACATCCTATTAAGTAAGTTTGGCAGTCCCGTCCTCTCCCTCCGCACCGCTCTCCTCCCCAATGCGACTCAACTCTCCTCTCCTTTCCTTTGAGCCTAGGTTTGTCTTCAGGTCCCATTCACTTCGGACCTTGCCCTATATCACCAATTTGGATCACGAGTAAGTTGTCTTCCCGCGTTGGGACTAGCGCTCTGTTTTACACCTTTCTACTCTGAGCCTAGTCACGCCGTAATTGTCTGCAGCGCCCATCATGTGTTCTCTAACCCCCCCCCCCCCTGTTTGGCTCAAATTTAAGCAACGCTCTCACTCTGCCCTATCTATTCTCCTTGGTCCACCATGAAATGAACACACATATATATAGAAATGTATGTACCCTTCTATCCTCAGCACTGCAATATAAGTAACTGTAACCTGGTCCTGATGATGGCCTAATACTTCTACAGGCCGAAATGCCGTCGACTTCCACAGCGGAACTCCTGGCGCCCCTTTCAAGGATACCCCATTCAATTATTTTTGAATTCTGTACCATTAACTGTTGGGATATCCCAAATATGTAAAGAATTTTAACCCCACTTGTTTCGTGTTGCGCCCTTCACTATCGCTGTACATACTACCTTACGTGTCACTTGCACCGTCACAATCCTTCACGAGCACTTGTACACAGTATCTTATAGGTTACATGCCATTCAATGTAACACAGTGCTACCGTTCCATGTGCTTATACATATGAAGTTTAATATGTCAAACATGTATAATTACTGAAATACAATTTATTTCACCAAAAGAATGTCTCCCTGGTTTTCTCCCCTTTGGATTTAATTCTCAGCAATTAATTGTGCCACATGTATTTGACCTTTAAATAACACCCATTTTTGCACCACACTAAAGCTGAAGTTCTGGTAATGCCATACCTACTTCCCTCAATGAGTTCCTTAGGTTTTTGCAGGCTAATTGTACACCTTTGGAAACTCATATAAATCTGTTTTTGGTTCTCTGTATCTTGGATAACTGGGCTTTGTGAAACTGGAGGGAAATGCTGTCAAATAGAAAGTTATATCTAGGGAGAATCATCATATTAGCGTCATATTAAGCAGATTTATTCTATCCACACTTTTTCAGTGGGAGATGGATCCATCTTCTAAGTCACAGTGCCACCTTCTCAGTCATTGTCCTAAGATGTGGAGAAGGAAGGCTGCTAAGAACTTTAGTGATCTGTATAGCCAAAAACCAAATTTTATTGACACTATGCCTCTAGGTAAAGTTTGTATTCCAATTTATAGTTCCAGGTTTGTCTTTGTTAATTGAATACCCAGAAATCTGTCCACAGTCCTTGGCTAATTCATAAACCAGTGTTTGGCCTTCTAAGCGTCCGAGGTATACATTGTGAGGTTGTCAGTAAGCAAAGCTAACTTGCTTTTATAATTCTGGAATTAAAATGGGATCCTTGTTTTGCCTTAGCCTCTGAGTTAAATATTTTACATAGAGATCAAAAAGGCCTGGAGATGAAGGGCATCCCTATCTTGTGCACCTGGCTATTCTAAACCTGTCAGTCAAGCAGCCATTGATACTGATGTTCGCCGAGGGGCATCTTTGCAAAGCCTGAACGACTTAGAATTGATTATTGCGAAGATGATTGTTTCAATTAATCTGTAAGTAAGGACACCTAGTTGTCTAGCTGGCATGGACCCCTTTCAATCTTTATTTGCTAGAAAATGAAAAACCTTACTTTATCTATCAGCCAGCATCCCATCATAGCATTTATTATTTCTGTTGGAAATGACCATCTATTGTGTAGTATCCCCCAGATTTTTGCAGAGTCACAACCAATATCAATACACACTCTTTCAAAGGGAGTTCCCACAAAATGGAACTGAATAAGGGGGCCTCTTGCTTTGCCCGTAACGTCCCACTGGCCTGTCAGGTTAAGCAGAAGCTGCAGAATGCTTATGATTGTGTTCTCATCCAGAGCCAATAAAAGTAGATGACCCTTCAGTCAAAGGTTTTGGCCTGCCCCAGATGTCCTGCCAGGGGTATGTCATGAGCCAACTTCAGTAGGAAAGTCCTGTAGTACCGAGGGACCACCAACACATGGGCTGCTCAAGACTCAGGAACTTTCTTCTCGCTATTCAAGACACCATTCTTCCAATAGATAAGGTTATCACCAGATGTATCACCAGCTGCCTGGGCCTCAGCCTGCCACTGTAGGCCCTCAAGAGTAGAGCACTCCCTCTGTGATTTTCAGAACTCTGCCTGGGATGGACCCCATTCTGTTTGTCACCTGGCCAACTCAGGAAGGTTCCACCGGGCAGGAATATCTTCCCCTGTAGGTTGCAGAGCTTCACCCTCTGGATCCCCCTCCTTCCAGACCATGGAAATGTCAGGAGTGGGTTTCTCACATCCCTTGCCCTTATTATGTTTGGCCAGTACTTGAGTCTTTTTTTAAGGCGTCAGGTCCTTGTGACTCCTTTGTCGGGCTGGCACGGACCGTATGGTCAGGCACATCCAGTGCTCATACTGGCTCCTGTGGCCCTCAGTGCGGCCACCCTCTGCCCATTGATGGTACCCACTTCCTATACTTTTTCTGTTGTCAGACATATGAGGCCTTAAGCACCATCTCTTTGTTACACCGGGACACTAGGGTTAGCTCTGCACTCCCCCAACACTAACTGAGGCAACCTCCTTAATGAGCACTATACTAACCATTCCTGAGGTAGGTCACCAATGGGGGGCTGCTTCCTACACTGACACTGTTGATCCTCCTTAAAGTGCCCATATTGGTAACACTTATTAAAACCACCTTTCTTTTGCTCAGGATTGTGCTGGGAATCCATATCCTGAAAACTCTTTTGTGGGTCTTGTGAGAACTCTTTTTTTTCTTGTATCCCCCCTTTTTCTTCTGGTGGGTACCCTGTCCACACTCCAGGTGATCCCACCCAGGTATATTCCTTGTAACTCTGGTACTAATCCATAGGTTAGCCTCCTTGGGTACAGTGAGCTGGGAGCCTTTCAAGTATTGGAGCAGCTCTGCAAAGCAATTACTAAACACGTGCTCTCATAGTATTAGATTGTACAGCCCATCATAGTCAGACACTTTGTTGCTCTTCACCCAACCATTTAGTTCCTAACTGGAGTAATCCATACCATACAACCAAGATGGGTTGGACAGTTTATGTCTGTCCCTGATGTTTAAGCAGGTACGTCTCTGGGGTCAGACGAAACAGGTGTATAGTGGTCCAATCATCCTGAATTAGCCAACATGTTTCTGCCAATTTCAGTGCCTAGAAGGTCAAGGGCATTTAGTGCAAATGGCATGGATGAGAAGAGGCGTGGACACACACACAGGCATTACTCCTTCCATTAAAGTATCTTTACAATAGTTACCAAGACACAATTATATATAAGAAGAACAGAGGTTACCTGAGGTCAAATGAGACATCTTGAGTTTTGTTAACTCCTAAAATGCCGCTTCCCAGAGCCCGAACTATGCATACAAACCTTTCTTACCATATACTTCACAAACTTTTTATATATAAAGAGTGTGACTACAGAGGGGGCTCCCTCCGACAAGATCATGAAGTCCAAACAGAGTTAAATTAGGGTAAGAAGTAATGTGTGTGTATGTGCCCATGTCTCTTCTCACCATCATGTGTGCAGTGTTTTTACGTTTACAGTGCAGTGCCACTAGTGTGCCATGTCTTGGATTGCATTTGCACTATTATCCATATATTTGCATGAATCTGTCACTAAGCAATTGTTCATTGCTATTTTTATTTTTTTCTTGGCCAATATTAGAGCAAGCATGGAGATAGGAAATTCCTTGTCCCACGTATGCATGATTATGAGTTGATATAGAAGCAGGGATCCCCTGAACTCTGATGAATGCCCAGGACCTTCTAGATACTGAAATGTACAGAAACATGTTGGCTAATTCAGGATGATTGGACCAGTATACCAATAGTCATCCGACACATTTTTAACCATACCTGTGGTACTTATGAATAAAAGGAATTCCCAGAGGTTTACTTCAAGGTATTTTTAGTATCTGTCTGGATCCTGCTAATATCCAATTGTTTCTTTATGAAGAACTCCCTTAAACTGGGGCTGAGTACGACCTGGTAGTATCAACTTACTAGGATGGGTTGAGGAAGCTGATGATGAAGCATGCCACATAGTGAGGATGAGTCTTCCTCAAACAATATATTGTATTCTCTAATAGAGATGAAGTCCTAGGTTGATGACTTAACATGACTCTATTGAATTAATCACCGTATCCTTTTGTGGTTTCATGTGTTTGATAGGGGGAATATACAGTGGTTGTACCTCCAACTCTCTTGTTGTGATATATAAAAAGGTTTCTTTCGCTGGGTCTAAATGACAGTTTAAAATTGCACTACAGGCTCCAGTGGCAGGCCTGAGACTTTACTCCTGCTGACCAGTGGCAAAGTACTTGTTATTTGCCTCCCATATATATGGTAGCAATGGTATACACCTAATTGGCACATTTAATTTACTTATTCGTCCCTAGTAATCAGTACTACATGTACCTGGGGGATGTAAATTAAAAACTACCAGTGGGCTGCAGCACTCATTGTGCCACTCACTAAAATAGCACTGCAAAACATGACTCAGGCCTGCCACTGCAACCTGTAGTGCAGTTAGCAACTGCCATTTTGACCCTGCAAAATACATCTTTTGCCAGGCCTGAACCTTTCTCTTTAATACTTATAAGTCACCTCTAAGGTAGATCCTAAAGGCTGATAGGGCACAGTGCATTGCATTTAAAAAGAAGGATATGTGTACTTAAGTTTTACATGTCCTGACAGTGAAAACCTCTGTTTCTTTCCAGGAAGCAAGGCTAGCTTTCTCATAGGCAAACACAGGGCTACATTATCACATTTCATAAGTGATAACTTCATTTTGGGAACAGCTAGAGTAATACTTCTACCACTGATTTTAATGTTAATTTAAAATCCTCTTTAATGGTAAAGGTGTATTTTAAATTACTATTCTGAGAATGCCACTTTTAGAACGTTAAAAAAGTATCCTGAGCGAATGCTCTAGACACAGTGTGCACTACTGTGGCCATAAAAGGGATCAAACACAACTGTTTCAACTTTGAGTAAATTTACACAAATAATCAAATCCTTGCAGAAACGTTGATATATGTTATCTGTGAACAATAGTCCTGTAACATACATAACTCAAAAACACAATGTGAATCAAGTCAATTTAATTTCAAAAACATGATTCTTGACAGAGAAGTTTTCACATGAAAGCTGGTATTGACATTCTTTGAGACTAGCTATGTAGGTACATCCCAATGCATTTCGGGCTACAACAGAGCCCTTCGCCAGGGGTATCTATGAATGAAACAAAACAATGATTGTCTAAATGTAAACATATGACATCTGAAGTTTGAGTAAAAAACCTCACATGTGAAAAGCAAAAAATGATGCATGTGAATACAATGGATCACCAATCTTCACTGAATCCTTCATCAAAATATGCAGGATAACACAGAAAAGCAGGTCCACCCACTGTGTAACTTGTGTCAACAGTATGAAAAGAAACCAAAATACAGAAACCCAAATCTGTTCGAGTATTCCCCCCAATTCCCACCTGAGCAACACTGAGAAATAAAAGAACCAAATCAAACCCCACTCGTGAAAGGCTGAAGGTCAAGGCAACATGCTCATGCATATACTAAATCAGTGACAAACCGTCTGATGTAACAGCCAGGTGCTCAACATGCTATGCCTAGTAGAAAATTTGTGTTGAATATACTGATTACCTAATGAGGGTCCAGGAGTTCCTAGACTCAGTGAGTCACCGTACTGTCTTATAAAGACTTTAACTACAGAAAAAAAGACGAAGATTTTTAAAACATTTAAAAATTATAGTGAAAAAAAGTGCCAACCGACCTATAGCCTCTAAAAAATGGTCTCTAACCGACGACTCGATCCACCTTCCAATATGTGCACTCAACTGTTAGAAACATAACGCACACTTAGAACCAACCGCTCGCCAATAAGTTAAACAGTAATGTGCGCAAAGAAGTTCCGCCACACTCACCAAAGTCAAACCCTCCGTGGGCATCTCTCAAAAAAACTCGGCGGCTCTGATGCGGCGCATGAAATGCGTCAGGTGTTCTAGCCATTTAAATACAAATGTATCAATGGCAGTGAAAGAGGACTTCCGAAATGAAAACGGTTGACGGACTCACTCTACGGCCATCCAGTATGTTCCACAACTTGGGTAAATAAAGTTTGTTTCAAAAAGTGAATAACGCATGCCTGCATGAAGTTATAAAAATCTCACGATCAAATTGCTACTGTGAAAAAAAAACGAAACTGTACCTGAAAACGGAAACAAATCTGATGTAAATACTCCGAGCTACAGAATAGAATAAAACCGCCCGATACATGCATTAAAAATAAAATGAAAAAAAAACGCTGAATGAACAATGAAAAAAACTACGGAAATCGAACCGGATATGAAAATCCTGAAAACAGTGTCATGAGTGACTATACACGCAATAAACGAGGTGAGCAGTGAAATCCCAGTGTTGATAGGTGGGAGAATGCACCCTGAATACTGCAAAAGGAAGACATAAAACAAGGATAAGCAACTGTATAAATATAACAGAATCAATAAAGCACCCAGTGTATATATAGTTACATGAGACTCGTTCACTTGTACGGGATACAGTGGGCCACCCAAAAGATACTCTATCTCACTAAGGTACAAGGGTGGTAGCAAAGAAGATAAACCTAACAGAAAGGGGGGAAAAGAAAGAAAACTGGGGAGCACTGCTGTGTTAAGACAAGAACCCTCACTCACCCAAGGGTGACATGCTTCATCATGGGGTCCCCTACATGCAAAGAAATATTGTGTCAAGAATATCGGGATCTCCTATATCGTGGACAGGAATATCGAAGTTAAAAATTATCATTTTAAGTGTTGTTTTTAATATCGATGTAAAAAATATTGATGTAGTAAGTATCATTGGATATAACATCATTTTTAGTGTAAAATAGTATGTAATGTATTGTTTGTTGTAATTCTATGTTTAATATGTTTTAATTTTAGAATATTTTTTATTTAATAAACTGTTATAATTTGTAAATTTGAATTATTTTAATACATTTTTTAAGAATTGAAATTTTCTTTTAGTAGCGGGATGTTGGGATAATAGGGGATAGGGTTGGGGACATTTAAAATAAATTATAATATCTCTAATTTTAAATTAATTGTTTAATTAATTTTAAAATGTACTCTATTGTATTATATTTATATATTATTTTTAAATTTAATGTGAATATAGATATATTTACACGTTTTTTAAATTAAAATATTACATATTCGAAAATCTTTTAAATATTTTTGAAACTTTTAAAATAATTTCATATTTGTATGTTTAAATTAAAGTTATTAATTTTTGCATGGAATTGTTTTAATTGCATAAAAAATTTAAAATAATATTTAGATTTTTTAAATATTGTTATAACTTCAAAATATTTAATAATTTTGTGGAGTTTTTAAATATTTTTTTTAAAAACATGTAGTTGTACTTTTAGAAAAAAAAATGTATGTTAGCAAATATGAATTAACATTTTTGCAATTGTTTTACTAAATAAAAAATATATTTTAGTTGTTTATTACATTTTGTATATAAATATTAGTAGAGTAAATTAGTGTATTAAAATATAACATTTTAGAAAAATATATGTTTCTTAAGTGTGATAATGTGCAGTATTAATTATGTATTTTGAATTTGTAAAATATTATTTTGTAAGTAAAACATTTTATTTTGAATTGAATTTAATTAATTTGTAATTATACGTTTTTACACCTTCACTAAGTTTGTTCAGGTTTAAGTGAGAAAAGGGAATTTCACCCCTTCTGTGTCCAACACCTTCCCTATGTTGGTTTATGTTGGAGTGGGAATAGCAAATTCCTGCCCTTTACTGTCCAACACCGTCCTCAAATTGGTTTATATTGGAGTGGGAATAGTAAATGTCACCCCTTTAGTGTCAAACACTTTCTCTGAGTTTGTTTGTTTTGGAGTGGGAATAATAGATGTCAATGTCACCCCATTAGTGCTCAACACCTTCCCTAAGTTGGCTTAGGTTGGAGTGGGAATATTAAATGGCACCCCTTTAGAGTCCAACAACTTCCCTAAGTTGGTTTAGATTGGAGTGGGAATAGTAAATGTCACCCCTTTAGTGTACAACACTTTCTCTGAGTTTGTTTGTATTGGACTGGGAATAATAAATGTCAATGTCACCCCATTAGAGTTCAACACCTTCCCTAAGTTGGTTTAGATTGGAGTGGGAATATTAAGTGGCACCCCTTTAGAGTCCAACAACTTCCCTAAATTGGTTTAGATTGGAATGGGAATAGTAAATGTCACGCCTTTAGTGTCCAACACCTTCCCCAAATTGATTTAGATTGGAGTAGGAATAGTAAACCCCTTTAGTGCCCAACACCTGACCTAAGTTTGTTTACATTCGAGTGGGAATGGTAAATTTCACTCCTTTCATGTCGAACTTCTTTCTAAAACTAGTTTAGATTCAAGTAGGAATAGTAAATGTCACCCCTTTAGTGTCCAACACCTTCCCCAAGCTGGTTTATATTGAAGTGGGAATAGTGAATGTCACCCCTTTAGTGTCCAACACATTCCCCAAATTGGTTTTGATTGGAGTGGGAATAGTAAATGTCACCCCTTTAGTGTCCCACACATCCCCCAAATTGGTTCAGATTGGAGTGAGAATAGTAAATGTCATCCCTTTAGTGTCCAACACCTTCCCCAAATTGGTTTTGATTGGAGTGTGAATAGTAAATGTCACCCCTTTAGTGTCCAACACATCCCCCAAATTGGTTTAGATTGGAGTGAGAATAGTAAATGTCATCCCTTTAGTGTCCAACACCTTTCCCTGAATTGGTTTATATTGGAGTAGGAATAGCAAATGTCACCAGTTTAATGTCCAATACCTTCCCCGAATTGATTTAGGGCCTGATTTCGATCTCGAGGGATGTGTTACTCCATCACAACAGTGACGGGTATCCCATCTGACGAAATCTAAATCCCATAGGATATAATGAGAATTATATTTTGGCGGACGGGATATCCGTCACCTTTGTGACTGAGTAATCTGTCCGTTCAAGATTTAAATCAGGCCCTTAGATTGGAGTGGGAATAGTAAATGGCACCCCATTAGTGTTCCACCCCTTCCCAAAATTGGTTTAGATTGGAGTGAGAATAGTTAATGTAACCCCTTTAGTGTCCAACACCTTCCCCAAATTGGTTTAGAATGGAGTAGGAATAGTAAACCCCTTTAGTGTCCAACCCCTTCTCTAAGTTTATTTACATTGGAGTGGGAATAGTAAATTTCACTCCTTTCGTGTCCAACACATTCCCCAGATTGGTTTAGATTGGAGTGGGAATAGTAAATGTCACCCCTTTAGTGTCCAACACCTTCCCCAAATTAGTTTAGGTTCAAGTAGGAATAGTAAATGTCACCCCTTTAGTGTCCAACACCTTCCCCAAGTTGGATTAGATTGGAGTTAGAATAGTAAATGACATCCCTTTAGTGTCCAACACCACCCCCAAACTGGTTAGGTCGAGCATCAGCGCGCATGCGCTGTCTGCAAGACCTGGGGTAGTCACTATACCGACTGTAATCTCTCCTGCTGCTGACCAGTAGCGGTCGGTGGTGGGAGTGCCGCCAGGGCGCTGACGTGGGGCGGGGGAGGGGCACGGTGGGGGGTAGTAAACTATGGATTACGGCCGATTACAGGTAAGTAAATATTTAAATAAATAAAACGAATTTCGTTTCTCGCGCTGCATCGCCGAATGCGATATTTACTCCTGGCATTTTTTTAGTGCGAAAATGGAGAATAAAAATGCGCAAAACTCCAATAATAAGAGGAAGTAACAGATTTCTCCTCCTCCTATAAAATCTAAAGTGGTGGAATCTAGTGAGCCTTCTTTGGCATTAATTCTTGATGAAATTCATGCGCTGCGAGCCAACACAGACACCATTGCGTCAGAGATTAAAAACGTACGTAAAGATATGTCCAGTATGTCAATGAAAGTTTTTGATAATTCCATTAAAATACAGGATAACAAAGTTAAAATTGACGCCTTTGCACCTCTTGTGGCAAAAATGTCTCCTATGTCTGCCCATCTTCTGGATATGGAAAATCGCAACAGGCAATACAACCTGCGTATTTTTAATTTACCAGAGGATGTTGAAGACTCCAATTGCAGACTATGGGGCCGATTCCGATCTGGGTCGGAAAGCTCTCCGACCGAGCCGGATCCGGAGAGATTTCCGACCGAGCCGGACTCCCGCAGTCCGACCGAGCGAGTACGATGCGGCCGTATGCTGCCCGACTCGATTCGGTCGGACTCCCATTGAAGTCAATGGGAGCCAGTCGTACAACGCGTACACGGGCTCCCATTGACTGAATGGGCACGTCGCGAACAGGGGGGCCCCCTACAGTGGGTACGCGTCGGTGCGACTCGCACCGTACTTGCATGTGTAGGGGGGACCCTTGGGTCCCCCCTGTGTTCGCCTCGTGCGGCTACACGTGCAGGGGGGTCCGACACGGACCCCCCAAGTCCAGCTCTGGTTGCTTTTGCGAGCCGGACGCTCCGACTCGATCCGGCCGTCCGACGCGTGCATCGTACTCGCTCGGTCGGGAAACGTCTCCATTGCGTGGTGCGAGCCGTGTCCGTACGAGTCGGTCGGAGAAGTTCGGACTCGGGAACGAGTCGGTCGGCGATTTCGCGTGCGCTCGCATCGTACTTGCTCGCTGGGACGACTGTACGAAACGGTCGGAAAAAAGGCCTCCGAATCGGATCCGGTAAAGCCGAATCCGATTCGGAGCCCTACCGGCCGAGATCGGAATCGGCCCCCTATATCTGGAGAATTTGATTCCTGGTCTTTTAAACATTAAATTTTCAGAGAAATTTGAAATAGATAAGGTGCATAGGATTCCATCCCATTGCAATCCTCATCATACTAAGGGGCCGATTCCGATCTCGGTCGGAGGCGCACCCAATACCATTCGGTCGGGAAAAAAGCCATGCGAATGCCTGTTTCCCGACCGATCTGTACAGCATACCGAACGAGTAAGTACGATGCTCACAACAGCACAGAATCCGGCCGAGTCGTACTCACCCAATCCAGGTCCTGTTCTCCGACCGAGGCGAATCCGGAAACGCAGAAACGAGTCGCACGGAAGGGAAAATGCAGCCCCGTCCGGCCGAACAAGTACGATGCGCTTTCCGTACGCGCCGAACCCGTCGCTACGCACGGCACGTCAAAGCATCCGGGAGAGGCGCACATAAGCTCCGATTCGCGCCACAACACGATCCACGGCTACAAGACGAACACGCCAGCGACGAAGACGACGCAAAGCGACGAGGACGACGCGAAGCAACGAGAAAGACGAACGACACGAACCAACCATGAATCCCTTCGTCCCGATCATACCAATATTCTACATTTACTACCGGAACAGGCACGGACGCGTACGGCGCAGAAGGTAAGTCAGACACCAACCACAAAACACATACAACACGTACACGACACATCACACACACACAGAGGGATGCAGAATTTACTTACACCAGCAACAGCAGCACCATAGGGGCGGGATGCCCATCACCAATGCCACATATGCACACAGGGGCCTGAATGCGCACCACCACCCCTACCCAGGGGGGGCCGGATGCCAACCACCACTACCACCCTTAGCCAGGGGAGTGCCAGATGCCCACCACCACTACCACCCTTACCCAGGGGGGCTGGATGCCTACCACTACTACCACCCTTAGCCAGGGGGGTGCCAGATGCCTACCACTACTACCACCCGTAGCCAGGGGGGTGCCAGATGCCTACCTCTACTACCACCCTTACCCAGGGGGGGCTGGATGCCTACCACTACTACCACCCTTAGCCATGGGGGTGCCAGATGCCCACCACCACTCCCACCCTTACCCAGGGGGGGCTGGATGCCTACCACTACTACCACCCTTAGCCATGGGGGTGCCAGATGCCTACCACTACTACCACCCTTACCCAGGGGGGGCTGGATGCCTACCACTACTACCACCCTTAGCCATGGGGGTGCCAGATGCCTACCACTACTACCACCCTTACCCAGGGGGGCTGGATGCCTACCACTACTACCACCCTTACCCAGGGGGCTGGATGCCTACCACTACTACCACCCTTAGCCATGGGGGTGCCAGATGCCTACCACTACTACCACCCTAAGCCAGGGGGCTGGATGCCCACCACTACTACCACTCTTAGCCAGGGGGTGCCAGATGCCTACCACCACTACCACCCTTACCCAGGGGGCTGGATGCCTACCACTACTACCACCCTTACCCAGGGGGTGCCAGATGCCTACCACTACTACCACCCTAACCCAGGGGGCTGGATGCCTACCACTACTACCACCCTTAGCCATGGGGGTGCCAGATGCCTACCACTACTACCACCCTTACCCAGGGGGGCTGGATGCCTACCACTACTACCACCCTTAGCCATGGGGGTGCCAGATGCCTACCACTACTACCACCCTTACCCAGGGGGGCTGGATGCCTACCACTACTACCACCCTTACCCAGGGGGGGCTGGATGGATACCACTACTACCACCCTTAGCCATGGGGGTGCCAGATGCCTACCACTACTACCACCCTAAGCCAGGGGGCTGGATGCCCACCACTACTACCACCCTTAGCCAGGGGGTGCCAGATGCCTACCACCACTACCACCCTTACCCAGGGGGCTGGATGCCTACCACTACTACCACCCTTACCCAGGGGGTGCCAGATGCCTACCACTACTACCACCCTTACCCAGGGGGCTGGATGCCTACCACTACTACCACCCTTAGCCATGGGGGTGCCAGATGCCTACCACTACTACCACCCTAAGCCAGGGGGCTGGATGCCTACCACTACTACCACCCTAAGCCAGGGGGCTGGATGCCTACCACTACTACCACCCTTAGCCAGGGGGTGCCAGATGCCCACCACCACTACCACCCTTACCCAGGGGGCTGGATGCCTACCACTACTACCACCCTTAGCCATGGAGGTGCCAGATGCCTACCACTACTACCACCCTTAGCCAGGGGGCTGGATGCCTACCACTACTACCACCCTTAGCCAGGGGGTGCCAGATGCCTACCACTACTACCACCCTTACCCAGGGGGCTGGATGCCTGTCACTACTACCACCTCTACCCATGGGGGGCTGGATGCCTACCACCAACACCACCCCCACTCATAGGATGGACAATGCATGACACAACCAGCACACCACAACCTAGGGAATGCAAGAAAAAGACATCCCCCAACACCATGACAAGCGTGTGTAGACTGTGTCAAATGCCTACAACACTGAACATGACTTTGAACATACAATGTGACCCCCTATCACATGTGCCACACATATATGTGTGTGGCCCCCACAATGCAAGCAGGCCATGACCATTGTGGCAATGGGGTCCAAACCCCCATCATCACAGTGACCAAAATGTAAGTGTGGGGTCCATAGCTGAAGCACATTTTGACCATTGTGGCAATGGGGTCCAAACCCCCATCATCACAGTGACCAAAATGTAAGTGTGGGGTCCATAGCTGAAGCACATTTTGAACATTGTGGCAATGGGGTCCAAACCCCCATCATCACAGTGACCAAAAGGTAAGTGTGGGGTCCATAGCTGAAGCACATTTTGAACAGTGTGGCAATGGGGTCCAAACCCCCATCATCACTGTGACCAAAATGTAAGTGTGGGGTCCATAGCTGAAGCACATTTTGAACAGTGTGGCAATGGGGTCCAAACCCCCATCATCACAGTGACCAAAATGTAAGTGTGGGGTCCATAGCTGAAGCACATTTTGAACATTGTGGCAATGGGGTCCAAACCCCCATCATCACAGTGACCAAAATGTAAGGGTCGGGTCCATAGCTGAAGCACATTTTGAACAGTGTGGCAATGGGGTCCAAACCCCCATCATCACAGTGACCAAAATGTAAGTGTGGGGTCCATAGCTGAAGCACATTTTGAACATTGTGGCAATGGGGTCCAAACCCCCATCATCACAGTGACCAAAATGTAAGTGTGGGGTCCATAGCTGAAGCACATTTTGAACATTGTGGCAATGGGGTCCAAACCCCCATCATCACAGTGACCAAAATGTAAGGGTGGGGTCCATAGCTGAAGCACATTTTGAACAGTGTGGCAATGGGGTCCAAACCCCCATCATCACAGTGACCAAAATGTAAGTGTGGGGTCCATAGCTGAAGCACATTTTGAACATTGTGGCAATGGGGTCCAAACCCCCATCATCACAGTGACCAAAATGTAAGTGTGGGGTCCATAGCTGAAGCACATTTTGAACATTGTGGCAATGGGGTCCAAACCCCCATCATCACAGTGACCAAAATGTAAGTGTTGACAAAGAAAAAGCTGCAACTGCCAATCTGCATGGATGATTCCTGGTCACAGAACATAAAACACATCAGTGGCAAAGTAGTGCATGTGTCCCATTGCAACATAAATTGGGGGAGGCAAATACTGCAGTGCAAATAAGACATACCTTTGGCCATGTGCAGACAAACAACACCCATGGGGGCTGACACTGTCAACATTCATCAATGACACAATGACAGAAGTGACAATCAGAATGCAGACCCACATATTTGCACCAATGGGCACACAAATGCAGATACCCTGTGGAGACTGTAGATGTGAGGTGAACAGATACCATACCATGGCAGCAATGGGACACACAAACCATGATCATTGTGCTGACCGATGACCTAGGAGTCTCAGGGACAGCAGGGGAAACCCACCAAACTACATACAGCCAATGGCACACCCAAGATATGCCAATGCAGTGGTGCAGATGCACAAACACAAACAGGCAGACCCACACTGCACATCATACACAACAGGTGAGGGGGGGCAGTGTCCCCAGGCAACCACACAACACATGAGGAGACCTGAATACCAATCATACAGATGTGCATACAGTGCCACACAAAGGTAACTCATGGATCCAAATCCCCTATGTGGGCAAGCAGGCATTGTCAGATGAGAGGGAGCACAAATCACACATGTCACACAGGCACGTAGGAACAGCAACTGACACAGCAAGACACAGACACACCACAGCACTACCCCCAGGGCCCCCACAATGTGGTGACCCTGGGCTGCATTACAATCCCACTGTGATGACAAAGCTAAATGTCGTTCACACTGTGAACCACAGTCATGTGTCCTGAGCAACAAACTACCATCACACCTACACAAGCACAAATCAATCAGCACGGCCAGTAAGCCAAGGCCAACATGGAGGCAGGGGCCTAGCCGGGCAACAACTCTCATCTGCACACACTCAACACCACACCCCTCGACCTCCAACAATGTGCAGCAGTGAAGCACACATGCACTGGTGACATTGCACATGCACCCATGACTATTCCAGGGTGGTGGGTGGGAACAAAGGTGCAGAAACACATCACACATGGCCACTCAACAAGACTCCTGAATGTCTGACACACTGCACACTACGCTGTACATGGACATGACGGCAATACCACACCAACCAATGGGATCCCAGCCACAGTCACACACCAATGAAGAAGCCAAGGTCACCCACAAAGAACACACATAGACAACAACCAACATTGCAGCCCGGACCCTGAGGAGTGCCAGCAGTCACACACACAACGTGTCACAATCACTGAAAGATAACACAAACTGGAAATCACATGACAGGGGCAAACAACAAGTGCCAAGGGGAAACCTGACTGTGACCCATCTGCGTCTGCACACAAACTCAGCCCTGACAGCAAACACACCTATGGGTGACACCCTGATGACCAGTAATGTGCCATGCACCCACATCACAGAGAACCCAGGGAGAAGACTTTGGGGGAACATAGGTCAACTCAGCAAGCATCACAAACAGGTACAACACTAAGGATCACAGCATGCACAGCTAAACGGAAGTGAACACACAGACATGCTCATACAACACACACCTTGGGCGCAGGCAATGTCACAGGAGTACACACTGCCATGAGGGGACTCCACTCCTGTGTGAGGAAAGCTGTGCCATATGTTGCCTCAGTAGGGCCCCATCATGTCAGCTGAGCACTTGGTCACACAATCAACAATTAGCACCAAATGAAGGCTCCCGTCACATAAGCCTGGTCATGGAAGTGCCAACGAAATCATCAGCACAGATCCAACACACTTGTATAGCAATGTTGCACTGACAACACAGATGAGTCCTTCCCCATTGATGCCCAAACCTGCATGTCCAGTGGAGATGGCCACACGGTCAGGGAAGTAGACGAATTGAACAATGGCAGGCACAACAGATGTGCAGGGGTGGAAGCCACAGATGTGAAATTGCTAATGTAAGTAGGAAATCCCATTGCCAAATACTGAACACATGACACCCTCAGATGCTGCTATGGATGACATGGATACACCACAGGATAGGACACATTCCCCCTGGACCACATGGGTTCCTGCACAGTAACACTTCATTATCATGAGACCAAATATCACCATCACTGCAGCAAGGGCATGGTTAGCATCATCAACAACATGTACATCAGAAGCATAAGCACTAGAGAACAGAAAGTTGCTTTATTCAGCATATGTGTGTATTGAAAACTGAAAGTCCAGAAAAACACAAAGGCCAATGGCCAGTCCATTGTCAAAGTCCAAACAGGGTGACAGTGGCAGATGTCACCCTACGCATGCCTGCACTGCACAAAACCAGGGACAATCCACTAGGAGGGGCAACCGGGGGGGCAAGCCAGGCCCCGCAGGGACAGGATCAGGGCTCACCAGGAGGAAGCAGGGAAGGGGTGGTGGGTGCTGGAGAGCCACTGACAACTGCAGTGGAGGTGTCTGACATGGTGTGTGCCGGCACAACTGGGGGCATGACTCAGATGTTGTGGGTGCCGGCACGACTGCAGTGGACCCTGCAGATGGAGTGGACAGGTCCGCCACTGCAGTGCCCAAGTCAGACAGGGTGGTAGTGGACTCCACTGCAGTGCCTACCACCAGGGGAGGAGAATGGGGAACAGGCAAGGTGGGCTGGACAGAGGGGAGGACACCCTCACCACATCAGTGGCACAGACAAGCGCAGCGGGGGTGTGGTGCCGGGAGAGCAAGTGGCAGGGGGAGAAGGCCGGATCCTCTTGGAGATGGTATATCTGTGGGTGGGGGAACCTGGGGCAGGGTGTGGTGGGGGCACCTGTGGAGTGGGGGCCTGAGGGATGGAGGAAGGAGACCTGGTGCCTGAGCTGCAGGGCGGCGGCGGGGTCTTGCTCTTATGACTCCGGGGGACTTGCGGGTGGGGGCCTCAGTCTGTCTGCGCCTGGGGGAGGGTGTCCGGGGGCGAGGGGCACTCTGCTCCGTGTGGGTGGGCTTCCTCTTCCCCCTGAATGCTGTATCAGCTGGATCGGAGGGGAAGAGGCCGAGGTCACTGAGGAAGAGCCGCTGGGTCTTTGGGGTTGCAGGTGAGGCAAGGGAGGGTGCTTTGGAGGGAGAGGCAACTGAGGACTGCGCAGTGCTCGTGGATGCGTGTGTGTGTTCCAGGGCCCCATCCCCTGTGAGTCTGGTTTCAGTCCCCTGACTGTGCGTGCTTGTGCGTTTTGTTTGTGGCGTGTGTGTCTGTGTGCTGGACGTGTGTGTGCTGGTGTGTGCCTGTGCCGGTGTGTGTGTGCTTGGGACGGGTAAGGTGCTGGGGAGTGTGGATGGAGCAGAGGCAGGAGGGGTGAGGGACTGTCTGAGGAGGGACACTGCTGCCGTCAGGGAGGAGTCCATGGACCTATTGCCCCTCTGTATGTCAGACATGCCCGATGAGATGCCCTCCATGAACGACACCAGCTGAGTCAACAGAGCGGTGTGCGCATGGAGGACACTCACCATGGCTGTCTGCCCTACATGGAGCTGGCGAAGGAGGTACACAGACTCCTCACTCAGGGCAGCAGGGGACACAGGGGCAGGGGGTGCGGTGCCTGGCCCAAAGGAGACACGCTCCCGAACATGGGAGCCTCCACGGACCTGGGGAATGGGAGCCGATGGGAGGGCGGTGGTGGTGCTGGTGGTGGCGGGGACAGCAACACTAGCTGGGGTGTGGTGGCTGCTGACACCCGCCTCCATAAGGGAGTCATCCTCCAAGTTGCTCTGGTCCTCAGCTGAGGTGGATGGTGCTGAGGACTCCTCGGTGTGGCTCCCCTCGCCCTCCGTGCCACTGGGTCCCTCCGACCACTCCTCGGCTGCTGACCCAGTCTGGCTCTCCGGCTCCTCCTGGTCCGTGGAGCTGTCCCCTTCCGTGGCCGTGGATGTATCTGCAAACAATGGGGAAACAGACAGACATCAGTCACCTGCACCAAACGCACACACCACTGTGAGCACAGCACATTACAGAGCAAGCCCTGGCATCATTAGTTGAACATTGCTAAAAGTGCCCTAACTGAACAGGAGAAGCCAATTGTCAGTCTGATGCCAACCATGGCACTCACATCCCACATGGCCTTGCACCCATCTGTCTGGTGTCTGTTGGATAGCAACACCCCAGTGTGGACACATGCACCACCTACACAGTAGTTGGACAGTGCAGAGGACACGGTGTAGCATGTGGACATGCACACATCACAACTCTTGCCACTGAGTCAGTACAGGTTTCCGGATGAAAGGGATGCCCAGAGTCAAATAGGAAATGCATGTGATGCATACCAGCGACAGACACCATGATGCACCCATGTCCTGATAGCCATCGCCACAATGGTGTGCATGTAGCACATGTCACTCCCCTGCAGGATCACCAATAAGTAGACACATGCCATGGCGGAGGCATGACTGCTAAGTCATACATCACTGTCTCAGTGATGTATGACTTGGAAGCCAGACAACAACACTCTGCACTGTGTCACAATAGTAGGTCATGGGGAATGCAAGTCCTGGAGCTGCACAAGTGCACATGTACATCCCCCACACAACACATCATCTTAACCCTCATCTGTCCAGGTCATACCGATTGGACATATGGGAGACCTGTGACACTATCCTCTGAACCTGAGCCCCTCACAATCTGCTGTGAATGGGAAACAGCTGCCTGAACTTCACATTCGCATACCCCAGTCTGCACGGGCAGCTGATCAAACACCTATGTGACACACAAGTATCGTCTCCTATGGTCACATCTCCAGTGGCATGCTGAGCCCCTACCGAGAAACACCCCAGCAGTCCTGGCAACAAATCCACAGCACACTGACACAGAGGCAGACACCTGAGGGGTCAAATCACTGCGCACAATGCGTCAGCTGATACACAGGAGTGGGAGTACAGAGTGCATTGCATGGCCTGGAGTAGGCATGACTGTCCTGCCCCACATGAATGAGGGATGAGCCCTGGACAGTGGATAGCTGGCTATGTATGTGTGACACACGTAATCTGCACACTCCTGGGGCCCAAACATTGTTCCCACCCGCTGCATGGGCGTGTGCCACATACCCCAGGCACATGTGGTGGCTCAGCTCAGCAAGTGGACCGCATATCAAAGCAACACGCAGATTACATGTCCGAACACAGGTGTTGTGTGAACAATGGACCCACCCATGATGCCCACAACAGAGTTAGGGAAACAGATGCTGTCCCCCACCTTTAGTGAAGCAAACAGCAAGGACACAGTCCCAAGTGACACAATTCCCTGAATTTAAGGGCCACACCTGGGTATCAGATGAGGAGTGGGCAGTGCACAATAGAGGGACATGGCTCCTGGACAACATGACTGCTGTACTGTGGCAGTTTAACCAGGCCAGAGGAGGGCACATAGCATGTAATACAGAGTTCACAGTGCAGTCTTTGACTCACCCCCTCCTTGCTGCTGTCTGGCCTTCAGCTGCCCATCCAGGTCTGGAAACACCACCGCCAGGATCTGGAGCATGTGGGGGGTCAGGGTCCGTGTTCCGCCCCTCCTGCGAGGAGGCGACAGCTTCAGCTGGACCCGTGCAATCCTCCGGGTCCAGCCCCGAAGGTCCTGCCACCTCTTCTGGCAGTTGCGGATTCGGCGCTTGTAGACCCCCACGGACCGGACAGCCCGGACGATGTCCTTCCAGATCTCCTGCTTCCGATGGGCATTAACCTGTCAGGATGACAAAGTGAAAAGGCCATTACTACACATGCAACATATCTGTGCATGACACAGTTGTATATACATGTCTCAATCACAGGGGCACATGATGTACACAGGCAGTGCAACGCTGCCCATGGACAGTTTGCCAGAAGTCACTACATGGTATCATTGCATGGGAAGTAAAACCTTGTTCAAATGCACTGTCACTGCACCATACCTGTCCAGTGCATGTCACTACACACTATGGGGGTGACAACTACTCAGTGAGCCTGCTAGCCAGTGGCGTGCAGACTTTCAGCCTTGCTAGTCAGACAAAATGCACATTCAGAAAGGCAGTGCACAGAACACTCACCTGCTCCCCTGGTGTCCCATACAGCTTGCTGTACTGTGGAAGTAGGCTGTCCAGCAGGGCCTGGTTCTCCTCAAGGCTGAAGGCTGGGTCTCTCTCCACAGTACGTGCCATTGCAGGGTCCAGAGGGGGCAGAGACAGCAGCAGTGCAGTGGCAGATGTCGTCCTGGAGCATGTAGTGCAGGCAAGTGAGCTCTCAGGGGAACAGCCAGCAATATATATGTGCTGGAGAGGCAGATACTGTCCCATGTGTCCAAAGTGATAGGTCCAAGTCGTTTGCATCTTCTGATTCTGGCCAATCCATGGAATAGCAGCACCAATACACGCCCACAGCATCCTTCAAATCTTCAACTTCATGACATACATGATTTTGCAACATTGTTGTGGGTGACCAACTGAATTTCCAGCAACCGACTCGTTCGAATTTCGAAAACGCGTCCGTTGCCAGGCTAGGCCATTGTCAATGGGTGCGCACCGATCGGTCCATTGCTGTTCAACGCGTACAGGGGTACAACTCGTACCCGCACACATTGAATGCAATGGGCCGGCCGGGGGCACCGATCGGTCCATTGCGGTACAACGCGTACAGGGGTACAACGCGTACCCGCACACATTGAATGCAATGGGCCGGCCGGGGGCACCGATCGGTCCATTGCTGATCAACGCGTACAGGGGTACAACGCGTACCCGCACACATTGAATGCAATGGGCCGGCCGGGGGCACCGATCGGTCCATTGCGGTACAACGCGTACAGGGGTACAATGCGTACCCGCACACATTGAATGCAATAGGCCGGCCGGGGGCATCGATCGGTCCATTGCTGATCAACGCGTACAGGGGTACAACGCGTACCCGTACACATTGAATGCAATGGGCCGGCCGGGGGCACCGATCGGTCCATTGCGGTACAACGCGTACAGGGGTACAACGCGTACCCGCACACATTGAATGCAATGGGCCGGCCGGGGGCACCGATCGGTCCATTGCTGATCAACGCGTACAGGGGTACAACGCGTACCCGCACACATTGAATGCAATGGGCCGGCCGGGGGCACCGATCGGTCCATTGCTGATCAACGCGTACAGGGGTACAACGCGTACCCGCACACATTGAATGCAATGGGCCGGCCGGGGGCACCGATCGGTCCATTGCTGTTCAACGCATCCCTGTACAAGTGACTGGCATATGTCACCATGCCTGTCTCAGATGAACATATGCCAGCCACAGATAGCTCCCAGGGAGTGAGGGGCACACCTACAACACGACAGCCTGTCCAAACTGTATCATAAGGCATGTAAGGCTGCATTTCCTATTGTGTGTATGTTGGTGTACATGTTGTCCTGTGGGTGTCACCTGGGGGCAGCCACCCCCAGGCTGTGCACGTGTTCATGGGGACAGGATCCTGGGTGTTACGTGTACATGACCACTGTGATGTGCAACTGTTCATATCTGTGAATGTGCCATGGTCACATTTCACGGTGGTGTATGTGTATGTCATTTCACATACCCTGTGAGTCCCATGTGGGACGGTATGTTTGAGCCAGGGTGTCCCAGTGGCACAATAGTGATGGTCCTCCACAGTCTGTGTGCATGTAGTGTTTACAATGTCTCTGTTTTCATGTGCACAATGGGAGACAGTCTCCACATCCACGTTGTGTGTGCATGGACTTTGATGTTGTGCGTGTGTGTGTCACAGACGTCCATGTCTGTCCTGCAGTGGCAAGTGGGACCACTACCTGTGGGGGTCATGGTTTTTTTGCTGTGGTGTATACATGATACTCCATGTAATGCCAGTGTCCATGTGGCAATACAGGGTCCCTGGGAATGTACCTGTCGTTGAGCTGTGATGCCTGGGGCACATCTGTCCTCACATGTCACTGTGGTGTGATTGTGACACGGCAGCAGGAGATGGGAACTGTGACACGGCCTCGTGATATCCAATGGGCCAACCAGGGACTTATTGATGCCACTTGTTGAACCGTGATGACAGATGTTGGCCATGTATGTACCATACATGTCCTTACGGAACTGCACACTTCATGTAGTTGTGCCTCATAATGATGTATGTTGTGATATTGAGTGTGTTCAATGCCGCATATGTGGGGTGACTGACAATCTTGCTTTCTTCTCCTCTGCACTGCAGGGCTCCTGCTGTCCATCGACCATTCCCAGACCTGGCAACGATGGTGGAACGGGACAGCATCCGACGGTACCGCTTCACCAGGCAGCTGATTGAGGATTTGGCAGTGCAGTTGGCCCCACATTTGCAGCCTGGCCGGCCGTATCCTACAGCGCTGACCCCCAAGGTGAAGGTGATGGCAGCCCTACACTTCTTTGCCACCGGTACCTTCCAACATACTGTGGCGACTGCTGGTGGGATGTCACAGACCATGTTGAGCCGTGTGCTCAGCGATGTTTTGGAGGCAATGTTGCTATTCCTGAACCGGTACATCTATTTCCCTAGACTGCAACGACTCACTGACGTGAAGAGTGACTTCTATGCCCTGGGGAGGATGCCGCATGTCATTGGCTCCATTGATGGGACACATGTGGCTTTGGTACCACCACAGGCCCAGGAGCAGGCCTACCGTAACCGCAAGCACTACCACTCGGTCAATGCACAGGTGGTGTGTCTTGCAGATATGACCATCACACACGTGTGTGCCCGTTTCCCTGGTTCAGCACACGATGCCTTTGTGATGAGGAGTAGTCGCATCCCCAGGATGATGGCACAGATGCAGAACCAGCGTGCCTGGCTTGTCGGTGTGTACTGACTTTGTGCCATTGTGTGTGATCTGATCTGTAGTATTCCGCCCACTTTTCCAAGTCAGCTAATGTGCACTTGTCTGTCCGTAGGTGACTCGGGTTACCCCAACATGCCGTGGTTGCTGACACCCCTCAGGAACCCTGTGACACCAGCCCAGATGCGCTACAATGAGGCACATGGTCGGACCAGGAGAGTGATTGAGCGGACATTTGGTCTCCTGAAGAGCCGCTTCCACTGCCTGGACAAGACAGGAGGGTCCCTCCCATATGCCCCAGCGAAAGTGTGCAAGATTATCATCGTCTGCTGCATGCTCCACAACCTGGCAGTGCGGAAGGAGTTGCCTCTCATCCAGGATGACAATGACCAACATCCGCCACCTGTGGAGGATCCTGGCCTGGACCACGATGCCAGTGATAATGATGATGATGAGGGTGATGTCCGCACACAGCTCATCACCAACTTCTTTAGCTGAATGTGAGTATCCTGAGGTGTCATGTCAATGATGTGAGTTGGCATGATATGTGTAGGTGGTGCTCTGGTGCTGTTGGAGTGTGTCCATGGGCTACTTGACTGGATGTGTGTAGCGATGTGTGCTTACAGGTGGTCTGTACTCCCCAACAGTGTTGACATGCTAACTTGGTTCTGGGTGGGTATCTTGTAACATGTATTGTGCATGAGTTTTGCTGTTCTGTCCTGTTCTCCATTGCTTTTGACTGTGTGTCATTTCTGTCCTTCACAGGGTACTTTCAGATTCGTTTGGTCAACTGTGTCCACCGACGACGTGATTGTACTTCCAGGGTGGTAGCTGTTGTGTCCCTACAGGTGATGTGCGCCACACCCATGGACTTCCTTCCTTCTACAGTTGTTGACTGTGTGCCCGCTGCCAGGTGGGATTACCTTGCATCTGTAGTGGTTACGACATGTTGCAACTGTGTAATAAACCTGTGCTTCACTTTGTGATGTGCGTTGTCTGTGGTCACACATTTGACTGCCATTTGCTTACTGCACCTGTGGGCTACTTGACTACAACTGGGAATAGGTGTGGTGTCTGTGCATTGCACCATCTTCCCTGGCAACATCAGTGTAGGCAATGAGTCAGATGGCCTAGGTGTGTATGTGTTGTGTAGCCCTGGTGGTGTGTCTCCCTCATATGTGTCACGTTGCCTTTACTCACATGCCTGTGTTGTACTTGCTGTTGCAGTTCGCATACACAGTGTAATTTTGCAGTTCATCATCCCCATGACAGCACCCACGTTGGAATCACAACAGAGGCAAGTATGGTGTATTAGTGTGTTTATTGTGATACATTTGTGTGAATAGTGCATAGGATGGTTAGTGCTGTACATATATCTTGCAATCAGAAGTTCCTAGGTGAATTGAAAGTCCTGGTAGACAAAATCCACAGTATCGGGGCCACAGTTGTCTGAGACATTGGTCCAACTTGTACTCCCCATGTAATGTGTGGGAGTTGTGTTGCCGTCAACAGGGTGAACAGTTTGTGCACAAAGGTGAACATCCAGAACAGGTTCAGGCTTCCTGGGAGTTGCACTTGGCCATCGGCCTCTCACTTGCCCCTCCTCGGACGACCCCTCTTCTTTGGGGGGGGCCCTCAAGTACAGGCTGCTGCGGTGCAGGGGACTCTCCGCCAGAGTCATCCTCCCTCCCTGTGGCAGTTGCAGTTTGTTCAGCACCAGATGTCGTTGGCACACAGGGAGGTGTGGACTGGTTGCTGTTCATCTGGCGGAGGCATTGTAGTATGTCCCTGTGCACCGCCGTCATCTCTTGCAGTGCGTCCCACTTGGACTCCACGCGGGACATGTGTGAGTCCAAGTTGGCATGATGGGCAGCCTGCTGCTGTTTCATGTCTCTGAGGAGCCCCACTACCTGGCTGAGATCTCCGGTGTTGGACTGGTACGCATTGGCTATGCGTACCAGTTGTGGGTCATCATGCACACCAGCAACCTCTGCAAGCAACGACCTCTGTCTCCCACCCCTCCCACCACCCCTGCCGACATGTGCAGTGCATGCAGTGGCATGCACAGATGACCCTGGTCCCCATTGGGGGTTGGTGGTGGTGGTGGTGTCCATGGCCCCACGTTGGTCCAGGGTCCCTGTGCTGGTGTTGCTCCTTGTTCTGTCCATGTCGGCAGGGATGGTATTTGTGGTGACAGTCGTTGGAGGGGTGGGTGCAGGGGGTGCAGCTGGTGGTCCTGCTGGTGCTGCAGCTGGTGGTCCTGCTGGTGCTGCATGTTGACTTGCACCGGATGTGCCAGGTTGGTCTTCTTCGTCCGAGGAGGGCAGAGGCTGTACGACACCAGTGAGCTCTGCATCCTCTTGAGCCTGGGACTGGGACTCCTCAGCGTCTGCTGCTGTGTCCCCATCATCACCTGTTTTTGGGAGACACACACAATGTATGTTATGTTTCTGCAGGCATCAATGGTTGACACACCTGACAGTTGTGACTGTGCCTCTGGGTGCGGGCCTGTACATTGCATTGTCCTAAGTCGTCACAGTCAGGGGTTGATATTGGTGTAGCACATTGTCCTGCATTATTTGGGCATTTCTATGTATTTGTTGGGGTGTGAACATGGTCTGCATTGGTTGTATTTGGTTGACAGCCGGCCCTCCTTCCCACCCAGCCAGTCAGTTATCCCACCATGGACTGTGCTTGCATTGCAGGGAGTGAAAGTTGTCTTTCAGGATGTCAGTCAGTGGTGTCCTGCTGTTGGTTGTTGCACAGTTGCCAGCAGGGCCTTGTACTCCCCACAGCAGTAGCCAGTGTCAGCCATCTTGTCAGTCCTTATCCACGCCCTGTGATGTGAGCATGGTTCAGGGTGGTGTTGATGGGACAGTTGTGGGGGTGAGCTATGTCTGTGACTATGACTCCCATCATGCTATTGCCTCCACCCCACTTCCCAGCATTCCCATACTTACTTGCTTTTGTGGGGAGTTCAGTGTGTGTGGGTGTGAGAGCAATGGCAAGATGGCTGACAGTGGTGTCCTGCTGTTGGTTGGTGTGCAGTTCCCAGCAGGGCCTTGTGCTCCCCACAGCAGTAGCCAGTGTCAGCCATCTTGTCAGTCCTTATCCACTCCCTGTGATGTGAGCATGGTTCAGGGTGGTGTTGATGGGACAGTTGTGGGGGTGAGCTGTGTCTGTGACTATGACTCCCATCATGCTATTGCCTCCACCCCACTTCCCAGCATTCCCATACTTACTTGCTTTTGTGGGGAGTTCAGTGTGTGTGGGTGTGAGAGCAATGGCAAGATGGCTGACAGTGGTGTCCTGCTGTTGGTTGGTGTGCAGTTCCCAGCATGCCCTTGTGCTCCCCACAACACAGCAACAGTGTCAGACATCTTTGATGGGCCTTTCCACTCTCTGTGGGATGTGCATGCGTGAGTGTGAGCTTGCTGGGCCATTTGGTGGGGAATGTAGAGCTGTGCCTACGACTCCCATCATGCTATTGCCTCCACCCCCCTTCCCAGCATGCCCATGCTTCCTTCCTTTTGACTCTGCTTCCCTGTGGGGTGGGCTGCCTGTGCTGACAGGATGGCTGGGAGTGTTGTCCTGGCAGTTGTTTGGCTAAAAGTCCAAAGAGTGTCCCTGTGCTTCACACAACATAACCCAGGGTGGTGGTTCTTTGTGGGATCTTGAGTTAGGATGTGAGGCATTGCATTCTCCCAGGTGGGTTCTGTGGAGTATGTGTTGAGGGGGTGTGTGAGGGGAGGTGCTTGTGACTATGGTCAGTGCTGCAAGTCCTCCTTCCCACCCAGCCAGATATCCCACCATGGAACGTGCTTGCATTGCAGAGAGTGCAAGTTGGCTTTCAGGATGTCAGGCAGTGGTGTTGTGCTGTTTGTTGGTGCACAGTTGCCAGCAGGGCCTTGTGCTCCCCACAGCAGTAGCCAGTGTCAGCCATCTTGTGAGTCCTTATCCACTCCCTGTGATGTGAGCATGGTTCAGGGTGGTGTTGATGGGCCAGTTGTGAGGCTGAGCGATATCTGTGCCTACTACTCCCATCATGCTATTGCCTCCACCCCCCTTCCCAGCATGCCCATGCTTCCTTCCTTTTGACTCTGCTTCCCTGTGGGGTGGGCTGCCTCTGCTGACAGGATGGCTGGGAGTGTTGTCCTGGCAGTTGTTTGGCTAAAAGTCCAAAGAGTGTCCCTGTGCTTCACACAACATAACCCAGGGTGGTGGTTCTTTGTGGGATCTTGAGTTAGGATGTGAGGCATTGCATTCTCCCAGGTGGGTTCTGTGGAGTATGTGTTGAGGGGGTGTGTGAGGGGAGGTGCTTGTGACTATGGTCAGTGCTGCAAGTCCTCCTTCCCACCCAGCCAGATATCCCACCATGGAACGTGCTTGCATTGCAGAGAGTGCAAGTTGGCTTTCAGGATGTCAGGCAGTGGTGTTGTGCTGTTTGTTGGTGCACAGTTGCCAGCAGGGCCTTGTGCTCCCCACAGCAGTAGCCAGTGTCAGCCATCTTGTGAGTCCTTATCCACTCCCTGTGATGTGAGCATGGTTCAGGGTGGTGTTGATGGGCAGTTGTAAGGCTGAGCGATATCTGTGCCTACGACTCCCATCATGCTATTGCCTCCACCCCCCTTCCCAGCATGCCCATGCTTCCTTCCTTTTGACTCTGCTTCCCTGTGGGGTGGGCTGCCTGTGCTGACAGGATGGCTGGGAGTGTTGTCCTGGCAGTTGTTTGGCTAAAAGTCCCAAGAGTGTCCCTGTGCTTCACACTACATTACCCAGGGTGGAGGTTCTTTGTGGGATCTTGAGTTAGGATGTGAGGCATTGCATTCTCCCAGGTGGGTTCTGTGGAGTTTGTGTTGATGGGGGGTGTGAGGGGAGGTGCTTGTGACTATGGTCAGTGCTGCGAGTCCTCCTTCCCACCCAGCCAGATATCCCACCATGGAACGTGCTTCCATTGCAGGGAGTGGAAGTTGTCCCTCAGTATGTCAGTCAGTGGTGTTGTGCTGTTTGTTGGTGCACAGTTGCCAGCAGGGCCTTGTGCTCCCCACAGCAGTAGCCAGTGTCAGCCATCTTGTGAGTCCTTTTCCACTCCCTGTGATGTGCGCATGGTTCATGGTGGTGTTGATGGGACAGTTGTGGGGGTGAGCATTATGTGTGACTACGACTCCCATGATGCTATTGGCTACACTGACTTGCCCAGCATACACAGAATTCCTTCCTTTCAGTGGTCTTCACTGTGTGTTGGTGTTGTAGTGGTGGCTACATGTCTGGATGTGTTTGTTAGTTCTATTTGTGCCACTGCCTAGCTGTAGTTGTAGTTGTGTTTGTACATGTGATGACACGGTTAAATGTAACTTTGAGATGGCATGTGTTGTGTTTATCTGACTGACATACACATTTTGGGATGATTCTGTTCTGGTTGCTGTGTAATTGCTATGAGTGCATGGTTTGACTCTCCCCTTGACAGTGATGTGTGTGTGTATTGTGGCAGAATATTGTGTACATTTGTTGTGTACTCACCAGGCTCTGGGATGTTCTCTAGTCCATAGACGCTCACTGGCGGAAGGATGGCCCGCACCTTCTCCTCCCAGGGCCTGAGGTATACTGGCTTGGCAGGAGGACCACTGCCGGTGTATTGGCTCAGGAGGTAGTCCTTCTTGAGCAGCTCCCGTACCCTCCTGCTCACGTCATACCACCTGTTCTGGATGTCAGTCTTTGTGCGCAGACATGGTGATTGTGCGTTCACCCTGTTGATGATCCTCTCCCACATCTTGGTTTTCTGGGAGATGGGGGTCTGTTGGACCAGTGTGCCAAACAGCTGTGGCTCTACCCTGAGGATCTCGTCTACCAGGACTTCCAATTCACAATCTAGGAACTTGTGATTCTTCTTGGGGGCATGGTGATGGGTGGTGATGGTGAGTGATGTGTGTGTTGGTGTGCAGGTGAGGGTGTGTGAGTGTGTGTTTTGCTGGGTGTATGTGAGGTAGCTATTTGTTGGTGTGCTGATGGTGTGTGGCTTGTGTGAGGGATGAGCTGTGGGTGTGTGGTTGCTGTCTGTTGAGTGCTGGCAGTAGAATGGCATTTGCAAAGGATCATGGTTGGGATTTGTGTCCTTTATATGGGTGGAGTTGTGGGTGTGTCTTTGTTCTCTGTCCCCACCCCCCAGTATTTATTGGCTTTGTAATTGCTTGTTTGGCCTTTTTTGTGTATTTTTCCTTAGTACTGTTTGTGCATGTTGGAAACGTTCTTGTGACCGAGTTCGGACCCTGCATTTGTCTCGTACGGTCTTCTCCGTTTCGTTCACGCTGTGTTTGTGCAGTTTTCTATGCTGCGTACGCGTCGGTCGCGGTGTTTTGTGTTACTTCGGCTCGCAGTTTTGTATGCGTGTCGGTCGTACGGCTTGTCCTCCGTTCGACTCGGTCGTGGTTTTCGCGCCTTGCATCGTACTTAGCGGTTTGGAGTTCGCGTGTACGTTTCGGTTGGATTTGTTCCGGGTGCGTGTCGGTCGGTTCGATTCGCGTGTTTTTCCGGCCGGATTGCTGTTTTCCGTGCGGTTCGGTCGTTCGGCTTGCGTTCAGTACGTGTCGGTCGGATTTTGCACGCCTTGCATCGTACTTGCCGTGTCGGGCGCCACAGGTACGTGTCGGTCGGAATAAATTCCGGCTCCGAGTCGGTCGGTGCTTTTTCCGGCCCGAATCGGAATCGACCCCTCAGCCGAGACAAATGATTTTTAAGGTCCTACGTCATCACCATTTGGTCTTGATAAGAAAAGCAGCACGCGAAATTCCATCCTTAATGGTTAATGGCAATAAAATCTTTATTCACCAAGACTTTGCCAAGGAGACTGTTAGGATTCGTAAAGAATTTACTGACATGCGTCCTCAACTGAGAAGTCTCGGATTCAAATATGGCCTATTTGATCCTTCAACAATGCGCATCTGGAAAGATAATTTTTCTAAGTCCTTCCAACGTCCAGAAGATTTCAAAGTATTCCTGGATCAACATTCACAGCATTCTATGGATACGCATGATTCTGCTACTTGAATACTGTTTTAATATGTATTTCTGACTAATTTTTGCAGTCCTTTTCACGTTGGGCTCCAACGGGTCGGTCATGCTTGTAAAGCGCGTGTGCGTTTCAAATCTGTTATTAATGTTTATTTGTGGTTGTCTTTTTTATGTTTGTTTGTCTCTTTTCTTTTCCTGTCATACTGTTCTAGAACTACTATTTTCTCTATTTTTCTTCAACCTTTTCTCCTCTTCTTAAATATTTCTTTTTTCTATCTATTCTATTATGGCTAATGTTCATAATATTAAAATAACTTCTATAAATGTCAAGGGTTTAAGACATCCGGTAAAGCGTACAAAGATTTTAGACTATTTAAAAAGTTGTAAGGCAGATATTTGTTTTATTCAGGAAACACATATTGAAGATAAAATACTAGACTATATGAAAAAAAAGTGGGTTGATACTATTGTCTCTTCTCCTGCTATAGGTCGGAAAAATGGTGTTGCTATTCTTTTTTCCAAACGATTACATTGTCAAATCTTAAGTAAATCATCAGATTCAGAAGGTAGATTTGTCATAGTTAAAATTAAAATTTTTGATTCAGTTATGTTTTTAATTAATGTTTATGGTCCAACTGCTGATGATCCATGTTTTGGTCTAATTTAACTACAGAAGTCCTCAAGTTAGGTAACGTTCCTCTTATAATAGGAGGAGACTTTAAACTTATATCTGATCCTTTATTGGATAGAACATCTCTCACTAAATTTCGTCCTCCAAAAGCTTTTTTTACTTTTAAATCTTTCCTCAAAACTACAAAATTAATTGATATTTGGCGATTGCATTTTCCTACAGAAAAAATGTTTACCTTTTTCTTTCATCCACATAACTCACATTCAAGACTTGATTATTTACTAATTTCCAGACAATTAATTAATTCTGCAATTTCTCCTACCATTGGTAATATTGACATATCAGATCATGCTTTAATTTCTTTTGTTTTACAATTTAACTCAAATTTAAAATCACAATCCAGATGGAGAATGAATACTGATATTGTTCTTAATGAACAAAATAAATTGAAAATATTTGATGCTATTCAAGATTATTTTCATCTTAATCCAGAAGGCTCTACATCCATGGTGAATAGATGGGACGCTTTTAAAGCTTATATCAGAGGTGCCTCTATTTCTCTCATGGCGCATGAAAACAACATTTTTAATCTTAGAATTAAAGAATTGGAAAAACAAATTGCAAAATTTGAAAGGCTATTTATTACCTCTAATGACCCCCAATATAGGTTGAAGTTACAAAAACTTAGATATGAATTTAATTCTATTCTTAGCAGAAGAGCTGGTATTCAACTTTCCAAATCTAAAGCCAAATTTTGTTTTAATGCTAATAGATCCGGACGGCTTTTAGCTAATTATCTACGTATTAAAAAGATAAATCCCAAATAAATTCGATTCATGGTCCCAATGGGAAAATTGCCTTATCGCAAAATGATATTGTTAATGAATTTTTAAATTATTACACTACTTTATATAATAAACCTAATTTTGACGATTCTTCTCTAATTGATTCCTTTTTATCTACATGTGGATTACCCAAAATTTCTTCTTTAACTAAAAATAAATTGGATCTGCCCATTACTGAAGGTGAAATTCGGTTAGCTATTAAATCTCTGAAACAAAAAAAATCTCCTGGACCAGATGGCATTCCAGCAGAATTTTACAAGGAATTTCAAATACAACTTATTCCTCATTTATTTAAATTATTTACCTTTTTTAGCTCTTCAGGGACTATTACAGGTTCTTTTACTGAAGCGTTAATTGTTGTATTACCTAAACCTAATAAAGACCCTACACTGGTTTCAAATTACCGTCCTATTTCCTTATTAAATCAAGATTGTAAGCTCTATGCTAAAATACTGGCAACTAGGTTAACCTCTGTGTTAGATTCTATCATTCATACAGATCAATCGGGATTTATGAGAAATAGATATTCCGCCAATAATACTAGAACATTATTGCATGTTATAGAACAAAGGTCCAAATTATCTCTACCAGTAGGAGTATTAGCATTAGATGCTGAAAAAGCCTTTGATAAAGTCCATTGGTAGTTTTTATTTCGTACTCTATTTGCATTTAATTTTGGTGACATATTTATTCATATGATATCTGCTCTTTATTCTAATCCTACAGCTCGTTTATTTATTAATGGCCAAACTTCTAACCAATTTTCTCTTTTCAGAGGTACCAGACAAGGTTGCCCCCTCTCCCCGTTCCTATTCCTTCTTGTAATTGAGCCTTTGCTTGTTTCAATTAGAAAATGTAATGATATTACTGGTATTACAATTAATGAGGTTAATGTAAAAAAGTTAGCATATGCAGATGATGTACTGTTATTTATTAGTAATCCTATTTCCTCACTTCCTCCTTTATTTGAGATTATCTCATCTTATTCCTTACTTTCTGGTTATAAGGTAAACATTAGTAAAACGGAATTCTTTCCTATAAATATTCATTGCAATCCAGATATGTTACCCATGAAAGATATCATTTGGCAGAGAGAAAAACTTAACTACCTAGGCATTTTGTTTTCCTCCTCTATAAAAACTACAATATCATTAAATTGCGATTCTATTTTAAGGTACATTAAGGATAAAATATCCAAATGGTCTTCTCTTCATCTTTCATGGTGGGGGAAACTAGAATCCATAAAAATGATTATAGCTCCAATTTTTTTTTACTCCTTAGCTATGATCCCTATCCAATTTCCTATGAAGTTTTATAAAGATATAGATCGGCTTTTTACTAAATTTCTTTGGAGCAATAAGGCACCTCGTATTAGTTATCAAAAATTAAAATTGTTTAAATGTAATGGTGGTTTTGGTATACCAGATTTTTTTTGTTATCACAAAGCTTTTATATTAAAGCAAAGTTCTCTTTGGTTTAATCATTCTCATTTGATTAATCTTCCTGCATGGCTTTCTATAGAAAAAAGTTTGATAGATGCGTTTCCCCTACCTTCTTTATTAACTATGTCCAATAAATCAATATTTTTTAACAAGTCTGCTATTTTGAAATCCACTAAATTTATACTAGGTGATTTCGATTTAATTTTTCAATCGCCTATGTCCATTACTGAAGATATGTCTTTATGGTATAATTCAAATATAAAACTTACTAAAAATGTTAGATATTGGCATTCATGGATTAAAGCTGGTATTTTTTACCTTAAAGATATTTGTTATAACAATGCTTTTATCTCTTTTGATGTTCTAAAAGAGAGATTTAATTTACCTTCCTCTGATTTACTCAAATATGAACTTCTATGCAATTCTATTCTAGATTCATTTCCTAATTTTATACCTTCTAATGCTAAATCAGATTTATCAATTTATATTCAAACCCTTTCTACCTGGCCTCATACTGTTTCAATATTGTATAAAAAAATTATTACATTTAAAGGTGACAATATTAATACGCTTATGACATTTTGGAATAATGAAACCTGGAAACCTGGAAAACTATTTGGCTTAATGGTATTTCAGGATGGTTACCTGTTTCACTTTATCAAACAAACTCATATATTTTATATAATTGTTTATGGTCTCCATTGATATTGTTTAAAGCTAAACTCCTCCCGACTTCAAACTGTTGGCATTGTCATTTACATACTGGTTCATTAAGACATATGCTTTTTGATTGTCCTTCTATTTTGAAATTTTGGACTGAAGTTTGGGATGTTATAAAAAAATACTTAATATTCATGATGATTTATCATTTAACTTGATCATTTGTAAATCTGTTGCTCTTTCTTATAAATTAACTGACTTAGAATGTAAACTTTTTAATTTTTTATTATCAGCAGCTTTAAAATCTATTACCTCATGTTGGAAAGACGTTTTGTTATTATCTGTTCATGTTTGGTGGTCATGGGTTATTTTTACTAGAAGAGGAGCTCATTTATCCTTGAATGGTGTTATTCATAATTGTAATTCTTTTAATTTATTCTGGAAACCTATTGATAAATATTTATCTTATTAAAATGTATTTTTATATGTTAAGTTTTTATTGATATTGATGCATAATTTCTATTTATTAGTAGTTCTATTTTCTGATTATTGATAGCATATGTATAATTGTTTCTTCTCCCTCCCTTTTTAATTTTTTGTAACATTATATTATATTCTCTTGTACCTGTCAAACTTTATTGATATGGATAATCCTCATATATTTCTTGTTGTACTTTTATTGTACTATTATATGTATTGTCTATTTGTTAACAAAAAATTTAATAAACTATTCTGAACACAGAAAAAGCCTTAACTCGCAAAATGTAGTGAGGAGAGTCAATTGATGGAGGCCGGAAAACCCTTTCTACTTTACTAAATTGTAAGGTTAATCAGTCCGTCCTGTATACTTCTGCACGCTAGCTCCATTAATATTAGACAACCAGGCCTTGCTAATGCACTCCCTGGTTTCTCTCTGGAATGGCCCTTGAAACATGAAAAGGTTGCTCACCACTTCGACCTCTTTCTTATCTGCTAAGGTGTCTCTTCTTAAAACCCCAAAAGAAAGAACATTAGCTTCAGGAAGCTGAACATGGATCCGTCGTGAAAACACTAGATGCTGCTCTCATCTGATGTCCTTCCCATTGTAAATATCCGCTCGCAATCCGAAGATTACAATTTCGCATTTTGGTGGGCAAATCAGCTCTTCACCCTTTTAAGGTCGATACAATCATTTGAGTTGGGGGGACATTAATACCTGTTTTCAGAGAGCAGGGCACATTGTAGTGTAGGTTATACACATGTAGTACTTAGTAACGCCTGTCACCACTCTCCATGAATGATGGTCGACAATGGGGTTAGTGGCTAGAAAGCAAAGTTTCAAAGGAGAGCCAGCCCCAACTCAGAGAACCGGAATCGTCGGCAAGAATTGTTTCCTGTTCTGATTAGGTTTCATTGCTACAAGAACTTGACAGTGGATAAATCCGCCAGTGAGAGTAGCAAGGAAAAATAAAATAGAATCTAGTTAACAAATGCCACCATTCGAGTTGAATAAATATTCTACCTTCTAAGCACACTAACGGGGCCATTAACACTGAAAATGCAAAACGTGCAAAATATACTATAGTGCAATTAAAAATTGCACTGCACAGCAAGTGTATTTTTGCTCCCATTCATACAATTGCCCACGTCTACATTTTTGTGGCAAATATTTATTGACTAACATGCCAAAAGCTTTAATATCTCATCTTCTAACCATCCGTATCCCAATTTTTAGATGTTTCATGGGCAATTATGAGGAAGTAAATCAAGCTGGTAAATACCTGGCCTACAGCTGGAGTTAGCACACTTTGCGCCCAACTCCTCATAAGCTGTAGCACCAAAAGAGTGCAAATTTAATTTTCATTTGATTCAGTACTAGCAGATGAGCAGAGTGATCTCATAATAAACTAGCAAGGTTTGTACCTCACCTCCTTAGAGTTATGGAAAGGGTGCATTTTCAGGTAAAAGAAGTAATTTAAAGTAAAAATATCCCATTATGAAATATACATGGATTTCCATTCATACAGAGTTCAAGACCAGGGTCATCGATGCCATCAGGTTTTTTACTTTCGTCTGGTCATGGATTATATGTAAGGCTCTCCGTTTTTATGTATTTATTACTTTTGTAATATTTTCATTCATATTAGTTGCCAAGTCCGGACTGCCAGCCTGTGTGCAGCCCGATCAGCCAAACGGTCCGCTAGAACACCAGAGAACCATTGACAAAGCCAATAGCCCTGGCTTGTTGTAGGTGTAATGTTACGTGTTGTATTCTATATCTGGATGCAGTGTGAGGGGCAGCAAAATACCAGTCTGGCGGCGCACTATGCTAAGCACAGATTTTCAGTTTACGCATTTTTTTTAAGCCATGGCTTTAATTACATCAGCCACACCCATTGGAGAGACCCCTCTAGTTTTTTCATCCAACTTATAGCCCTTCAAGACACCTGCTTTTACTTCTCCCCGCAATGCGTCCACAGAACCGGAGATGCTGCGCCCCCTAATCAACGTTACCACATTTTTAATTTGTGTTTTTAAGACATTACAAAATGTACAATATCACCCCAAAGTATCGGAGCTCACCAGTGAGGTCCAGAGTTTATCATCTCAGGCCATGCTTGTCTCTCGCCGTGGCAGCCTGCAAATACCATGCTGGTTGTTTTTACGTACGTCTTTTTCAGAGGTTCTCACAATTGCAAAGGTGCAATAAAAATAGGACTATGTCTCGCCGCCTAAGCTTCCATCGCGAGCCTGCCACAGAAGCCTGGGAGCTGTCTCTTCCGGATTAGTAAACACGGGAGCAGCACCAATCAGATTAGTTTTCCAGGCCGGGAGAAACTGCTTCTTCTTTTTATTACACATGAGTAACAAGGCTGCCCCACCACCCTATTGTGCTCCATTCTCTCATTTCACACTGCTTTTCGATTCTTGGTTTTTCTACTTTGTGTTTCTCTTTCCACAATACATTTTGCGATAACTGCCCGCTCACACTATTTTTGAAGGTGTTGTTTTCCTCCAACAAGTTTCTACAGGCGTTGTATAAAAGTGATGTATAAACATAATAAATAAAAAAATACCATCAGCACTTCTATATTAATGACATGCGTGGGCACTTAAAAACGCCACAGCGTTCAATGTTTTTTGTTTCCTCTTGTAACAAGACAGAAGCAGTTCACATGAGTTAGAACCCTGCAACCATTCATGAATTCAAAGGCGCAACTAGAGCCAAATTCCGGGCAAGGGGGGGGGGGGGGGCACGGGGGCTAAGAAAAAAATTCAGGGGGGCCTAATTCTTCCAGCAATAGGCAGAGGGGAGATGCAGGGGCTCTAAGAAGGGGTGAAAAAACAACAAAGCCTCATTAACGAACAAATGGTCTTTTAAAGACCTGTGAAGTACTCGGGTGTGGCTGTGTGTGTGCCCAACACGGGAAGCTGTCTCAGCCCGGGCTGCCACACACGACGGGGGGTGGGTGGGGAGGCTGAAGCCCTAAGCCCTTTGAGCCCAAAGGGCGTTGCGCGCCTGCATGAATTTATATTCATATCAATACACCAGTCAATGTGCTACGAAGAAAAAACATACATATTTTGTAAAGAATAGTACCTCTAGCCGTTTCAGAGTTTAAAGCTCCTTTTAACACAAGTTCTGCATTATTACCAACAATTTTTGCATCATGTGGTAAAAAGGTCAAATTAATATGCTAAAGTAAATATTTAGAAATATCGCTATACACATTTATAGAAATCTATTCATGCACCAATAAAACTACTGTAGGCCATGATTATAATTCTGTCATCTAGGCAGTGTTGCCGCTGTGTCTTTTTTCCAGCGGTATTTCCAGTGGCAATTCCTCATTCCTGGTCCTCTAGACTGGGGTGCAGCTGCTTAACTTGTCCCAGTGGTAATTCCTCATTCTTAGTCCTCTAGGCAGTGCTGCTAGCTGCTACTCTGGTCCCGTCAGTAATTCCTCATTCTAAGTCATCTAGGCAGCGCTGCAGCAGTCTCTCTGGTTACAGTGGTAATTCCTCATTCTAACTCTTCTAAACAGTGTTGCAGCTGCTTACCTGGTCGCAGTGGTAATTCCTCATTCTAAGTCCTCTAGGCAGTGCTGCTAGCTGCTTCTCTGGTCCTGTCGTTAATTCTTCATTCTAAGCCCACTAGGCAGTGCTGCTAGCTGCTACTCTGGTCCCGTCGGTAATTCCTCATTGTCAATCCTCTAGGAAGTGCTGCTAGCAACTACTCTGGTCCCATCAGTAATTCCTTAATGTAAGTGCTCTAGGCAGTGCTGCAGCTGTGTCTCTGGTCACAGTGGTAAGTCCTCTTTCTAAGTCCTCTAGGCAGTGCTGCAGCGGCGTCTGTTCCTAGTGGTAATTCCTCATTCTTAGTCCTCTAGGAATTGCTGCAAGCTGCTTCTCTGATCTCGTTGGTAATACCTCATTCTAAGTCCTCTAGGCAGTGCTGATAGCTGCTGCTCTGGTCCTGTCAGTAACTCCTCATTCTAAGTCCTTTATGCAGTGCTGCAGCTGTGTCTCTGGTCGCAGTGGTAATTCCTCATTCTAAGTCCGCTAAGCAGTGCTGCTAGCTGCTACTCTAGTTCCATCTGTAATTCCACATTCTAAGTCCTCTAGGCAGTGCTGCAGCTCTATCCCCAGTGGTAATTCCTCATTCTTAGTCCTCTAGGCAGTGCTGCTAGCTGCTTCTCTGGTCTCATCGGTAATTCCGCATTCTAAGTCCTCTACACAGTGCTGCTACCTGCTTCTCTGGTCTCATCAGTAATTCCTCATTCTAAGTCCTCTACACAGTGCTACAGCTGCTTCTCTGGTCCCAGTGTTAATTCATCATTCTAAGTCCTCTTGGCAGTGCTGCAGGTGTGTCTCTGTTCATACATCCACTACACTCCAAACCAAAACACATAGATAAAAGACATTGTCATTTAAAACCCCAATAGCTCTAACTCTGACAAATGCGAGACCTATTGCATTGCAAATGCTTGTTTTGATTGGAGTAGGAATAGTTAATGTTGCCCCTTTAGTGTCCAACGCCTTCCCCACGTTGGTTTAGATTGATTGTTGAATAGTAAATGTCACCCCTTTAGTGTCCAACACATTCCCCGCATTGGTTTAGATTGGAGTGGGAATAGTAACTGTCACCCCTTTAGTGTCCAACACCCTCCCCAAGTTGGTTTATATTGGAGTGGGAATAGTAAATGTCATCCCTTTAGGGTCCAACACCTTGCCCAAATTGGTTTTGATTGGAGTAGGAATAGTAAATGTCACCCCTTTAGTGTCCAACACCTTCCCCAAATTGGTTTTGATTGGAGTGTGAATAGTAAATGTCACCCCTTTAGTGTCCAACACATCCCCCAAATTGGTTTAGATTGGAGTGAGAATAGTAAATGTCACCCCTTTAGTGTCCAACACCTTTCCCTGAATTGGTTTATATTGGAGTGGGAATAGCAAATGTCACCAGTTTAATGTCCAATACCTTCCCCAAATTAATTTAGGGCCTCATTTAGATCTCGAGGGATAGGTTACTCAGTCACAACAGTGACGGGTATCCCATCTGACGAAATCCAAATCCCATAGGATGTAATGAGATTTATATTCCAGCAGACGGAATATCCGTCACCTTTGTGACGGAGTAACCCGTCCGCCGAGATTTAAATCAGGCCCTTAGATTGGAGTGGAAATAGTAAAAGGCACACCTTTAGTGTTTAAGATTTTCCCCAAATTTTGTATAATAAAAAGACATCACACAATTTTTTTTAAAGTTTTATTTTTGACAATTGTATAATATACATTTTTAAATGTTATTTTACAGTCAATATCATTTTTTAAACTTTTTTACATACATTTTTTTAAACATTTTTAACAGATTCATCATTAGTATATATTAAATAATTGTAAATGTTTAATAGCATTATTTCATTTATACTTCACAATTTTTTAAATATTTTGTACAACATTGTTTGACATGTTTAACATTTTTTATAATTTTTTACATTTGTTTTAACATCTATTAAACATTTTTACTATATTTCCAATTGATTTCTATGTGGAGATAGGGCCTGATTTAGATCTCGGTGGAGGGGTTACTCTGTCACAACGATGACGGATATCCCATCCGTAGAAATATAAATCCCATAGGATTAAATTGGATTGATATTTCCGCGGACGGGATATCCTGTTATATTTTATATAGGTACCCCGATATAGGTCCAGGTAACATCATAACCCTTCTCCTACATTCTCTCCTATAATACATACATAACGGATTTGAGGGACTGACCTTTTGCCTAGTTACAATACTATACACAGTACGTAGGATTTTCCCTAAACACTGGCCTCATAAATTATGCATGAGGATTCTTAGGGGCATATTCACAAGGAGCTATCGCCGAATTAACGGCACTTTATCGCAGCCAAAGTCGTGATAAATTCACCCCCCCATTCACAAGCCCGTGTTAACAGCCCACAGCACCAGTTTACCCGCGATAGCAGCCGCAAAAAACATCGCCACAGAGGACCCTCGCAAATATTGCTAATGAGATGCAGAGTAGGCATTCCCGTGACAAAAGCAGAGACAACAGCACACCTCAACATTCACAACGACCAGCCACATCCGTGATAAAAACACAAAACAGGCGATAAGGCGCGTTAGCACCAGGAAATCTACACCTGCTCTGACCTGGTGTAAAGTCGGACGGCAGCCAGCACCACAAAAGGGAGCACAGCCCAGAGCCACATCCGAAGGGCAACAGATGCCATGGAGCCACCTATCATGCGGCCCGGACACCCAAGAGGGCCACAACACCCACCCCCACCATCCCAGGACCCCATCCCACACCCGGAACACCCACCCCCCCCCCGGACCAACACAGACGCAGCGCAGACAAAGACAGCGGAACCCCAGGAAATGTACCAGCCGCACAGACCCAACATCTGACAATGTCACCTTCCACTACAGGCTGAAAGGGACAACCAACCTACGCATCCTGACCATCATCGCCTAACAGGCCTACGGCAGCAACACAGCGGACAACCAACATCCCACCCCACACAAAGCTGATGGCGTGGTTGCACCTGTTGGCCCCTGAGACCCCCATCTAACAACCCACCAGAGTCGGAGGAGTCTCACAGCCAGCCACATACAAGTCCCCCACACCTGTCCTGGACATCACCATCACCCTGGTACCCCAGTCCCCATACGTACAACACAAGGCGCAGGATCCGCTGGAGACCAAGCAAGGACCATACGCCATAGCAGGATAAACGCACGTGTTGGGGGCAACACACAGCACACAAGTACTACCTGTGACCCCTGGTGACACAGCACACAATCACCGCAACAGGAAGCACACGTCTCACACCAATGTGCAGGCAACAACAGAACACCGTGGAACACCCAACAATGTCGCATCCAAATACACAGCCAGTGTGCATGATACCTTCATCCCCCGACAGTCCATCATCAACCAGCGTACCCAGGATGGCAACAAGGGAAATGTACAGCCCCTTGGCAATATACAAATGAACATCCCACACACCTCAACACCACAACCATGCAACTCACAACTCTGGCAATGCACACTTCACAAAATCACATACAACAGGCACAACGATATGCCCACCCACCAGACACGACAGAACAACTTACAATGTCCACATAGGCAAGCCCTGAACATGACCCAGCAATGGCATGGCACCTCAGCCACTCAATAGCCGAATGTGGGGAGAGGTGGCAACCAGGCATGTGCGAAGGATGCAGGAGAACCATGATTGGGAAAGTACACAATGCCAACAGTGCAGGAGATGTGCTGGACACCTCGCAGTATGCAGAACACACCCATATCCATGGCGACATACACCGCTTGCGTATGGAGTGTAGTGGACAGTGGACGCCACCATGTCACCACAGCCAGTGGGGAACATCGCGGAATTGTTGCCTGTTACGCCCCCCCTATGCGTCAGCGGAGTGGGATGGCCCGGCGTACGCCACGCCAGCGAAGGGGTGTGAATAAAAAGCTCCTCAGCCTGGGCGTGGTCCCCTTCCAGAAAGACCAACGTCTCTGCCAGGGCGGTGCCTCCCACCCCGCCACGAGGCTGACGCTGTCCTCGTGAGCCGAGTTGCCTGCGATGTAGTGCGCCTGCCGGTCCCCGGCACGCTGGACCATGAACACGTCAGGCCCGCCCCTGCGCAGCCAGGCCACACTGATCACCTTCCGACACCGGCGTGTGTCAAGGAGGGCCCACCACGTGCCGGCGCAAGCTCCAAGCCCGAGTCCCGTGAACTTGGCAGTCAGCTCAGACCACCAGGCCTCCACGACACAGGCCCGCTTTATTCCCTTTTCGTTGACGTACTCCACTGCCGCCCCCGGACTACTCTTCGGCCCAGAAGGTCCCACATGTGGAACTGTGTCTTGAGTCATGAATGGCAGTGACCCCATATCCCGGCCAGCGGCCACAGCACCAGACCCCCCCAGTTCAGTGAGGCATAGTTCCATATGGGCATCTTGCGACACGTGGTGCCCCTAACCCTGTTCAACGCCAGCCTGATACACGTGGTGCCACTAACCCTGTTCAACGCCAGCCTGCTACACGTGGTGCCACTAACCCTGTTCAAGGCCAGCCTGCTACACGTGGTGCCACTGAACCTGAACTACGCAGGCCGGTGGGGCCATCCAACCTATGCGGGCGACACAATGTGAATGGGCCGTGCTGACCGCTGCCTCAGGCCTACACCACGGTCAGGTAGGTCACACATTTGGAACTGAGTCTTGATTACACTATGGCCGTGAACATCATTTAAGGCAGAGAACAATACACTATACACCCTCCGATGTGGTGGCAACAAGTCTGTGCATGGCATCACAACCACACGTGTCTGTGGGCCTACGCGGACCACTGCCCTCGGCCTACACTGCGCACAAGTGGGATCACTGATTTGTAACTGAACATCGGTAATTCAGAAGGCAGAATACATTCCCTCGCACGCACGGAGGGGCGTAAGAGGATGACACGTTGCAGTCCGGAGGGAACAGGATCAGCGTCACGGAGGTAATTGAACACTACCGACAACTGCCACTGTGTCACCAACTCTGTGCCTCGCGAGCCAACGACCCGTGGCTGTGGGCCACTGCTGACCGCTGCCTCCGGCCTACACTGCGGTCCAGTAGGTCACAGAGCCTTGATTTGGCAATGTTGGAGTTCACATCTGTGTACCGGCATCATCGCAGACTGCATCCCCTCACAGCACCTGTGCCACTAAGTTTGTTCCCCGACATACATGGACACTCACTGGTCGTACATTGGTGGCGTTTTAGTCTGTGGACTAGGGGATAGTTTTCATCCTCATGTAGCTGATCCCGAATTGTTGGTGCAAACGAGGGTTGCGCTTTCCACTCCTCCATTTGCTGCTTCCAGATGACATCAGACCTTCCGCATCATGCCCTGGAGGACACCTTCCACTGTCCCCGGAACCCTCCGCAACATACACCTCGGACATTGATGGGGACCCACTCAGGTCGCATGGCCCATCTGACTGCACCGCATGTCACCGTCCCGTGGCTGGGTGCCTGTGCCGGCCGCAGTGCATCGGGGGCCACTAACTCTGTGCTGGTCAGGTCTGGGACACCTTCTTCTGAGACATAGAATGGCCTCTGTAGAGATGGTCTTGGGGTCATCAACGCCATGTGTCTGTGGCCCTGGGCTGTCCGCATCCTCTGGCCTCAACTGCGGGCCACCAGGGCCCATGCAAAGCATTGAGTCTTGACCGGCCCAGACGTCGCATCCCCGCAGGAGGCACACGCCACCACCGCAAGGACCACCTCCAACCGCCATCTGCCAGAGTCGAAACGGTGGTCCTGACAGACCTACGGAGTTGCTCAGACCTGTCGTTGATGCCATCATCGGCCTGATACCCTGCTCAGCACTCCAGGTGCCAGTGACTCAGTGCACCCAAGCCATTGTCCGTTACTGATTGAGTTTTGTGCTGTTGTGAGGTTGCGCAGCAATGTCACCTCATGCAGTGGGGAAGGCCTGGGACCATGATGAGGAGGATGTCTCAAGTGTGCGGACAGGAGAAGGCACAGACAATGGGAGGGCAGGTGGCAACAGCCCCAAGGCAGGAATGCAGACTGGTGGTGGTAGTCAAGCTACACACCCGGATCTAATACTGGGTATTGTGCTGTGGACTGCGGACGCAACTGTCACCTCAGGCAGTGTGGGAGACCTGGGACGTTGATGAGGAAGTTGATGCAGGTGTAACACACCCCACTGCATCTGCATCAGGACTAACCCGAAGGGACACAATCCTAGCAATTTCTTCACATGAGCGCGCTCTTCTCTAGTGCCCCTACCTCAGTGCACTGCAACTCACGGAACCTCCAGACTGAATATTGGGTGTCCTCTGTCCTTACTCCGGATCCCTCCATGTTGCTCTGCATTTGACTCTGTTATGCTGGTGTTTTCTGTTTCCATTACACTGGTGTCCACTGTTCAGGTTGTTGCCAGCACCAAGCACTCCGTGCGGGCTGGCTTATACTCACCCCACACACATCCAGCACAGGCGTCACTGTACATGTGGCCCTGCCAATAAAGGGGCCGGGCGCACGTGCCCGTAGCCAGTTCAACATGATATGTGCATGTGTCTCTGTGGGGGTGTGGGTCTCCTTTGTGGGGTATAGGTGGTCCCTGAAGGGTATTGGACACCCACGTATGTGTTCTAGTTCGCATTCCATGGTTTCGGCAACACCCTCACCTGTTGGGCCACCTCCTTTTCGCGTTCTGCCACCTGGCATTGGGATGCCATGTGTGGGTGGGTGAAGTGTTGTAAGGCAGCCATTATTGCGGGTGCTTCATGCTGTGTGGTCTGTTGCAGAGTCTGGGTTCTCCTCTGAGTAGCTTGTCTGCCCTGGTCCTGGTGGTGGGTTGTGTGGAATGTCCATGGGCTGTTGTAGGGCGTCGGTGTCGGGGGTGTGGTGTTCGTCTCGGGCATCACTGATGGGTTGGCTGTTCAGACCTGCTGGAGGTGTTGTTTGTCCCTCTGCATTGTGAAGGGGAGGTGCATGTTGGCATTGTGTTGGCGCCTTGTTCTTGTCGACATGCAGACTGTGTGACAATGTACATTGTGGCTGTTTGGGCGGTGGTGGCTATTTGAGTTGGGACAGTGTACATTTGGCCTACATGGCTGATGTGGGGTTGTAGGGGTAGATGTGTATCTCACAGTTCCCTGCTCTGTCCAATGTGATTGTTCTGTTTCTGCACCTGGGTGGACCCAGTAGTGTCCCCTGTTCTGCAGTGTGGGTGTTGCACTTTGTGCCACATTGTCATGGTATGTGCTGTGATTGCTATGTGTGTGTGCTGCAGTGTGCTACGGGGATGGGGGACATGCCCCTGGGTAATTGTGGATGTGCAGTGTGCTACACCTCATTGTGCATGTGTGGCATTGTGCCCATCACCCCCCGTCCCCCAGTCCCTGTTGGATCCTCACCCTGTTGTTGTTGTGTCAGGTCCTGTCGAGCTGTGTCCGTACTCCCTACTCCTTGCACCCTCTCCACACTGATGACTGTGGCCTGGGTTTCCTCCTGCTCCTCCTGTGTCGCTGGACTGCAACCTCCTGTCGCCGTTGCTGCCTTCCTGTTGGCAGTGGGTTTGTGCCTGGTTTAGGTTGTCACGTCCTGGCGGAGCCTCTTGGCCTCCTGGATTGGCCTCCTGGGCTCTGCGACTGCATTCCAGGCGGTCTGCTTGTGGGTCATTTGCTGGTAGTGATCTGTCACCTCCGTGGCCTTGGTCTTGTTTTCCTGCGGTCTGCATCCCGTCTTCCTCTCCCTTTTCTCCTTGGCCTTCCCCGAGCCTGTTGTTCCTTGCTGGTGGTCTGTGGTGGTTGTGGGGTTCGCGTTGCCCTCTGCGCTGGGTCAGGGTGCATGGATGTTGCTACGTGCTTTGGCTTGTTTCTGGTGTGTTGTGCCTGTGGTTTTTAGGGTGAAGTTGCCCGCCAGACGCGTGGGAGTTGCAGGCCTGAGGCTGCTTTTCACAGCTTTTTGTACCACGATTGGCCTCATCGCATGATTTCTCACGTTTCGCATTTTTTGGGCGTGGTGTTGATTTCCACGCTGGCATTTGACGCGTTATCTGGTGTCTATCGCATGCTACCGCCTTGTTGTGAATTCCACGTTGACACAGGGTTATTTTCCCGTCATAGGCTGCGTAATTGAAAGTTGCGTTACACTACTCTTGCGGTAGTTATCACACGTTCTTGTGAATATACCCCTTAGTTTCTTGGAACACAACAGGACCACCATCTCCTGCATAATAACTGTGTATAAAGTTCATTCCTGACGTCATCCTAAGTCCGACACTGGCACAGCAAAGTAGAACCCCTGGGATACCTTAGGGTATATAAACATCACATCTTGCTGGGATAGGAAGAGGAGATCAAGACTTCCCGGCCGACACACTGACGCAAGACGCTGAGGTTCCTGCATGCAGATACTCCAGCTCGCAGTCGTCTGACATCCCTTGCGGGGTGTTCAGCTCGAGACCAGAACGGGGTCCCACAGTCTCACATCAGGTAATGGGGTTGGCTTTGTCCTAGAGGGATTCTTGGCTTTACACCTACTCCCATGCTAGGTACATTTAGGTACATCTAGTTACGGTGCATCGTAGGAGTATGCATTTTATTGCCATGTATTTTATATACTTACCTGAAGTTATGATTTTAGCAAATGGTAGAAACCTACCATCTGTTTACTTTCTTAGTGCTTCTACTCATTTATATATGCTACTGTCTACTGGTGATTTCAGTACATTTATTTTATGCAAGAATAACGACTGTTCAATAAATGCTTATTGAAAAACGTCCCAAACGTTTATTCTGTGTATCTCTCTGAGAACAAGTGAGCAAGAGTGACTGAGCGAAAAGTAAGTTACTGTTTCCACGGTCCTGAGGGATCAGGGTTGTCATGTTCAATAGTTGCCAAGAACTATTCTCTCCTTGGTAAGAGGAGGTTATAGTGGCATTGCGAGCTAGCTGGTACACAGGCTAACATACCCGGTGGGGGTGTCTGGAATCAGTCTGGACATCAGTCCCGCAGTGTATGTTGTCTAAACGCGCAGATCCTATATAGGTCTTATAGGAACTACACGACATGGCGCCGCCAACGTTGGTATTGGTACTTATTTAACAGTCAAATCTGAGTAGTTCAGTCGTGCTATTCTCAGAGACCCCTACTCAAATTTCCCCAGAGACGTCTGGAGTGGGAGGGAACAAAATCCGTCACAGCTGAGTAGGAAAATTCCTATGTATTGACTGTTGGTTTAATCAAGCTTGAAGGATACAGTGTTCCTAATTGTGCATAACACCTCATCTCAGTTCCCTTGAAACGCTCTCCTTTCTTAAAATAATAACTGAGCAGGCAGACATAGATGAAGGGAATGCACTAAACTTCACAACAGAGGAAGATGATGCAGATGCAATACACATTGCAGAAAATGTTAGAAATGCCGTCACCCTAAAACTAGTAGCATATGGTGTTACAATTAGCGGTGGGCAAGTGACCTTCGTGATTGAGGCACACAAATCATATAGAACAGAGGTATTCTATTCATGGATTAGATTCCCGCAGGCAAATGCTTTGACAAAAATATTTCACTACTCTGTCGAAGATGACATACCGAACGAATACAGTCCATATGAGGACATTGAAATTCCACTCACTTACCACAAACATTTTTACTGGTTTAAAGGCGCCCTCCCCCATACAAGAAATAGAGTAATACTCGGTCCGCTCGGACTAAACGGAGCAACATGGCCAGTACTAGCGGCCTACACCCCACATCCTGACATTAATACAATGCCAGGAGGAGACTTACTAGTACAGCATAAAGAATCAATAAGACTTTACAGAAACATGACACAGTTTGTAATGAGAACACTCACACTTCAGCCAACTCCGGCTACACAACCAGGATGAGTCCAAAATAATACAACCAAAATTACACCACAAACACTGCACGCAGTGATGGGTAAAATGCCCACTAAACGTGAACAAATGCCCTTCTGGATAGCACAAAAAATAACACAGCTGGAGGCAGTGTTTCCACACACTAATCCTAAGGAAAAGCATGGAATACTGACGATTTGCTTACCAATGGGGATAGCTCCCTCTATAGAAGATTGTACTTCTTGGGGTACAGTTTTCGCTGCAATATATACTAGAACCCATGGTATCCCTTCTTTAGCGGTAATACCAGATGTATTAAGACAAATACAGAATGAATATGGAGCAGAACCTGCTCTAAACTTAGGGATGAAGTTGTTAAATAACTTTGCCCAGGTATCTGCGATAATATTAGCAAATATTAAAGGAGAAGCAGCATCAGTGGCAATACGCCAACGTCTGAGAGATTTCACTCCATTACAACAGGAGACAGAGCTACCTAAAATAATTTAAACTGCTTATGCGGAATTAGGTAGAGACAGTCTGGGAGCTAGACCTGTAAAACCACAACTAGTGGGAGGTACAGATAAAGAACAGGCAAAGCAAACACCGGTTTCTTCAAAGAAGAAATGGGACAATAATTAACAGCAAAAGAACAGATCTCACTCCAGGGGAAGGTTTCCTCAACAGGAGCCCCAGAAAGGAGATATAATCTTAGGAATAGAGATAACATTAAAAAACCTGACAGGTATCAGGACACTGATACATGTTCCTCTCGTTCCTTTCAGGGTTCATCAAAAAACTCAGAGAGGGAAGGACGGTCAGAACAGAGACAGGAAGAGCGTACGAAGCCCAGAGACAGGCAACGCACTTCGGACTACGCTTCAAAGAAAGAAGGAAAACCCAAAGCAAAACCTCAATTTAAAAGAAGAAGGTAGCAGGTCTCAAAGTTATACATGCCCAGAATTCTTAGGATTCAACTTCTGAACAGGGAATGGGCTCTGACGATGCTAGACAGCGCAGCAGAAGTAACAATAGCTCGCTGGAACCTGATGGAATTTCAGGTGACAGCGGAGTTGAGTTAGTATATCACAGTGGAAACACCTGATACTAGGGTCAGTGTCCCACACAAGTTACATGAAATAACACTCCAATTGGAGGGGGACAAGCCCAGACAAGTGAAGGATCTCTTTTGGGAGAACCTGACTTCTGGCTACAACATCCTATTAGCAGAAAGAGATTGGCCGCCTACTATTGTTATGGAATGCCCAAAGGGAGAAACTGTAATTTTTCCAGCTTTCTCCGACCTAGTCCCCGTACACTTAAAACATACATATGCACAGGAGTGGGCGGTTGCCCTTGCTCCAGCGTTATACCGCAACCACGTTAGGTGGAATGAGGAGTCACCCCACCACGTAATTCCAATTAAAACAAACCCAACTCCACAAAGACAGTATCCTATAAAACATGAAGCTAAAAAACAGGTCAGGGAGATCCTAGATCAACTTGAATACCAAGGTGTAATTGAACCATGCACCTCGTCAATGAATAATCCTTTGTTTCACGTAATGAAACCCGATAATTCATACCGTCTAGTTTTAGATTATAGACACCTAAACTCATGTACGAAGACATTTGCAGTTCAGAATGCACACAGTGCGCATTAATGAATAACATTGTGCGAAAAAAATACAAAACAACATTAGATATCTCAAATGGATTTTTCTACCAAAACATAGCGCCTGAAAGCAGATATTTGACAGCCTTCTCAGCGCTAGGGTCACAGCGTCAATTTTGTCGACTCCCCCAAGGGTATAAGAACAGCCCGGGGTTATTCTCAAGGAGGGTAACAGAGTTACTACAAAATTTGGATGAAGAAGCATTATCCTATGTAAATGATATTTATCTGACAGATGATGACTTAGAGGAACACTTGAACAGGGTGAACACCATAATTTTGGGTTTCGCCTCTGAGGGCTAAAAATTTAATTTAAAAAAATCAAAAATAGCCCACCTCAATGTCCTATTTTTGGGATATGAGCTTTCAAGTGAAGGCAAAAGCCAGGCAGCCCATTTTTTTTAGAAAAGTGCACGCTGCTCCAGCCTCAAAAATCATTGAAAAATTTACAGTCCATACTGGGATTTCTGAATTTTGGCACAACATACATTTTGGATTACGCAGAGAAAGTAAAACCTTTCTACGACCTCATAAGACCTGACTTTTCAGTTAGACAATGGACACAGGAACACACAAATATACTTCGTTCCCTACAAACTGATATGATATCATCAAAACACTTACAGACACACGTAAACGTACGCAACCTGGTGATCCGCGTAGTCGCAGGTCAATCAGGGTACACTTACTTAACCTTCAATGAAGGCGAAACAGTACCAATTGCATATAAATCGCATTTGTACACAAACCCTTAAATGCATTTTGCACCCACAGAAAAAATTCTGACAGCAGTACAGACTGCTGTAGTGAGAGAAAGAGCACTGGCTCAGGGGAAACGAATAATTGTCGTAACCCCAGTACCGGCCTTAGAGGCTTCCACAAAGGCAAGTGTCCCAAATATGAAAACATTACATCCAAGATGGCGACAGTGGGCTAATTCTCTCACTGCAACAGATGTAGAATACAAATATGACCCTAGTCTAAAAACACAAGCATTCCTGCAATACGAATAAGAATATCCTCTACCAAATGAAATAATGCCTCTAGATCAGTATGAATACATTATTTACACCGACGGATCTGCACAACCGGCCATTGGAAGTAAACAACAATACAGTGCAGCATGCGCTATTGTAAAAGGTAGGATGCAAGACGGCAAGTTCCGTCCAAGCTGTAGCAAAAACGCAGTCTCTAGGAGACTGCACAGCTCAGTTGGCAGAATTAAAAGCACTACTACTGGCACTGATAAATACGGATCCAGAATTCCCCACACTGATAGTGTGTGATACCTTTGACTGTGTCCAGTCATACAACAAATACCTCCACTATTGGGGACAAAATGGGTTCAGAGATTCAAAAGGTGGCACAATCAAACATAGGAAACTATGGGAACAGGTAGCAGAGTTGAAGAACGAACTACCAAGAGCTCATGTGATGCACACACTGAGTCATCAACGTGATGGCGTTCACGTTGAAGGGAATTCATTGGCTGATGAAGCCGCAAAAGGGGCAGTACGCACTGCATCCGTAGCTGCAATCACCCGTTCAAAAACGAGGGTAGACGGTAGCACAATGGTAGCTGTGATTGCTTCACGCAAAAACAGGAAAGCACTACCGAAAGGTTTTCCACTCAAGTACTCCTACAAGTTAGATGCAAACAACGTTCCATTTGCTCAGATTCCTGGAGTGGGGGACAGCGTAATACCAAACATGGATCGCAGGTTAGGTTTAATCTTGGCTGCACACGAGGGTCTGGGTTCTGCGCATGCAGGAATTACGGCAACAGTTTCATTATTGAAACAACGATATTGGTGGCCAGGGTTAACAAAGCAGACCAAAGACTTCGTCTTAAAATGAGATATCTGTCAACAGATAAAAGGGTCCACCGTAGCTCGCCCAGCGCAGACACCTTTGTTAAAATCAGACAGACCACTCGCGTGCGTTTACCTGGACCACTGCGGCCCCTTACATTCTGATGGGGCTTACAAGTATATCATGGTTGCAGTGGATTCCTGTTCAAGATTCTTATGGGTATGGCCTCAGCGTTCGGCTGACACTCGAACTGTTATAAAAGATTTGCGAGTCTTCATAGGGACATACGCAGTTGGCGCATTAGATTCTGACCGTGGCCCCGCGTTCAGCTCTCGGGCTTACAAGGAAGCCATGGGAAGTTTGGGTGTAGCATTGCGGTACTCCTCTCTGTACCATCCCGAGGGAAAATTGGTTGTGGAGAGGAAAAACCGGGACATAAAGCAATCTATAACAGCTAGGGTATTAGGCTCAGGTGGTAGTTGGGTCAGTCACCTATATGGGGTCCAGTGGGCCCTTAATAACCAGCCAAGAAGCTCTCTGGGAGGTGCCACTCCATACGAGGTCCTGTTTGGGAGAAGAATGTGGGTACCTGATCTCGATTGTGAAAGCACAGTGACGGATGAAAAAACGTTTGACATCAATAAACGTTTGGCTGTTTTACAGGATCTGAATGAATCCAGAGCCTCCTTAAGTAATGTCGAGACAAAGAAAACCGCCACTCGGGAAGTCAAGTCAGCCACGGCAAGACCTGCCTGGATTCCTAAAGTTGGGGATCTGGTCAGAGAAAAGATTGTGGACAAGAAAGAATTCGGGCCATCATATCGAAAGCCTGTACCTGTCCTGGCAGTTGAAGGAGCAAGAACTGTACTTCTACCGCCCTTGCCGGAAAAGAAAAGAGATTCGTCTCAATCGATCTGATCAAACCACACTATGTGGCCCATACTGAATAGTAGGCCTCGTGGGCTCCTGAGTAGCCGACGTCCTCCTCTCGCTACAATACAGGAAGTTCAAACAATAAGACTCATAACATTTTAAGAGTCACCTTTACAAAGCAATGGAACTAGTTCCCCTTGACACAAACTTTCCAAATCAAAATGAAAGACAAATTTCAATTCAACCGGACAAGGATGTCTACGTCAACATGCCGCAACAAGAGCAATCGACAAATTCAACAAAACCTGCGGAGCTACCACTAATAGATCGAACTGCATCTGGCTATTTCATCAACTTTGATACCTTTTCATTGGCTCCAAGTGAACCTGAAACGACGCCAGCCGAAATTACTCGCAAACAACGGATCAAAGGGCCATATGTATGAAGCTGTTTTGCGATCGCAAACACTGCGAATCGCAGAAAAACGGTGTTTGCGATCGCAAAACAGAGCCCCGCTATGTATGAGACACATCCCGACAGCCAATGTGCGAATCGCATAAATAACGATTCGCAATAATTGCGAATAATACCATTTTGCGAATAATCTGCGAATTCGCTAAATACATCAAAATCTAGCGAAATTCGCAATTGTTGTGTCCTGACTTAGCGAATTCGCTAAATGGAATGCATGAATAATTCTCAATTTGCGAATTCACGAAATTCGCTAAATAGAGAATCGCAATTACCACCAAGTCTGAGCAGGTGGTAACCAGGTGCAACCTATATAAAGAGACCCACAATGCAACTGATGTTTGCCACAATGTCAGGGCTGTACGTGATAGCCAGGAGGCTGCGACTCAGAGCTGCTGCACAGAGAAGGAGACGCCAGGAAAGGATCTTCAGAGCGCGCATAACCCTGCTCCAGCAGACTGAGGAGGAGATCCATACAAACTACAGGCTGGATGAAGAGAGCATCCTGGAATTAATAGCAGAGCTCAAACATATCCTTGAACACCCCACACGCAGGACACACACAATCCCCACCCACATACAGGTCCTGTGCTCACTCCACCTCTTGGCGTCAGGGAGCTTCCAGGGGGTGATAGCCACAGCAGGAGGGGTCTCACAGAGTGCATTGTCGCGCTTCTTCCACGCGTTCCTTGATGCCATGGTACAGAGGCTGCATAACCACATATACTTCCCCAGCACACCACAGGCACTAGCCCAGACCAAGCAGGAGTTCTACCAAATTGCACAATTCCCCCACGTCATTGGATGCATAGATGGGACCCATGTCGCCATATCCCCCCTCCCAGAACGAGTATGTGTTCAGGAATCGCCAAGTCCTACCATTCCCTGAACATACAGGTGGTGTGTAATGCCAGGCACATCATCACCGACATCGTCGCTAAATACCCAGGCAGCACCCACGATTCATTCATCTTCCGACACAGTGGGATACACCACCGACTCACAAGTGGGGAGTTTGGTGAGGGATACCTACTAGGTAATTGCATGTGATAGAAGGACACACTAGTAATGCATAGCAGTGGCAGGACAGTGTTCAACCTAATTTTTCTCGCCCCACAGGTGACAGTGCGTATGCGGTCCGGGACTACATACTCACTCCTTACCTTAATCCTGCCAACGCTGGGGAGCAGAGGTACAACAGTGCCCACATAGAAACCAGATGTACCATTGAGCGGACCTTCGGGATACTCAAGAGCCGGTTTCGATGCCTACATAAGAGTGGAGGAGCACTTCAATACAGCCCCCAGACCTGTTGCAAGATAGTGGTAGCGTGTGCCATGCTGCACAACATCGCCACCAGGAAGGGCACACCAGTGGAGCTCACTGAATCAGAATCATCAGATGAGGAGGGGCCAGCTCCTGGACGCATGCCGGCAGGAGTAATTGGTGCAGCTGCTGGGCGCCAGAGGCGAGATGAGATCACACAGAACTATTTCTAGGTAAGAAAAGATGACACAATGCCAAAGATCTAATACAGGACTGTGTTTAATTTCCCTTTGGACAGGATATTTATCGGCACACAGCCTGTGTGGCACACAATGTTTTGTCAAAAGTACCGAACATGTGTGATCCACAGTGCAAATTGACTCTTGACCAAGTGTCTGTGTGCACTGGGTTAATGCACCCATAACCATGCCTATGTGTGAGCGCCTCAACTGCGGCGCTGACGGGCTGTAGGCCCTCGCCGTGGGTGCACTGTGCCCTCTTCGCTTGTCTCAGTAGCCCTGCCGTGACGCACACTACGGCGCCTGTCCGGTGGGGGCGGTGGTGTAATGCTGCTCCTGCTGGATTGTGCGTCCTCGTCTGTTGGAGTGAGGACTCCTGGGCCAGCAGTGGCAGCTGCCCGCAGCTGATCCACAGCACATGTCACCTGTACCAGACCCCTGGCCACGTCCTGGCTGCAGTGTGACACCTCGTGCTGCATACTGATGCTGCGCCTTGACAGCACTGAGGTCGCTGAGGAGAGGCGGTTTACCGCCCTGGTGTAGAGGTCTAGGCGGGTGTGGAGGCGCTGCCTCTCCCTGCGCCTAGCAGCACGGTCCACCCTTAGTTCAGCACAGAGTGCCTCCAGGGCACCCGTCAGGCCCATGAAACCAACCCTCATTTGCCTCTGGATTGACCTTATGTTTTTTGCCTGCAGGCGCTGGACCTCCAACATGTGGCCCTCCAACCCTTGGAAGACTGTGTCGTCTCCTGTGAGTGCTGCACTAGTGGATGCACGTGGTGCCCTGCGCCTGGATGGGATTTGTGGAATTGGTTGTGCACGTGCACGTGCACGGGGTTGTGGCTCTGACTGTCCCTGGACTGTTTGGACATTCTCATCGGTGTCCTGGGATTCCTCCTCCAGTGGTGGCAATGGTGGCACTGCAATCCGCCTGCGGCGTATTGGTGGGATGACTGGGCTGCCCTCGTCTTCCTCTTCCTACTCCTCCTCTTGCCCTGTTGCCTCTGGGCTGGGGGATTCATCCTCCCCTCCACTGATTGTTCCCTGTGTTTCTGCTGGTGCTGTGGACATAAATGCACACATTAATTTACTGTCCTGCCTTGCATCTGTCATGCATTAAATATCACTGTTTGGAGTTACATGGGTCCTATCCATCTGTATTTTGACTTTCATGATGCACACATACTGTTTGAGCCTGGCTGGGTGTCATTGCTCCACTGTTAGGTGCATGTAACTACATCTCCCATAATGCATTGCTGTGTGTGCTTGTGTACCTGCACTGGAATTGTAGTTTTGTTGTGCCCCTGGGACTCTCCTGGGTGTGTGGGGGTAGTAGGGAGGTATCAGGGGTGTGATGGCATGCTTCTTACCTTGTCTTGGTTGTGTGTGGTCGGAGCTGTCCAGGTCTGACACACCCACTGCACTCTCTGGAAGCAGGGTCCCCTCAACCATTTCTTCGAGTGGAGTTGAAGCGGTGGCAGTGGAGGTCCCCCCACCGGTCTTGTTGGCCTCCTCCAGCCTGGTAGCAACCTTCTCCTTTGAGCGCGCGCACATCATACCAGCGCTTCTGTAGGTCTTTGACGCTGCGATGTGTGACGCCAATTGCGTTAATTTTGCGCTGGATGTCTGCCCATATCCTCCTCTTGCGTGTCTCTGGCACACGCAGGGACTTCTTGCCGAACAGGAGCTCATGGCTCACAACCATCTCCTGTATCAGAGCCTCCTGCTCACTTTCTGTGAACTTTGGCTTTCTGATTCTGGGTGTCTCCCCCTGCTGCTTGTCCTTGCTGGCCATGTCTCCACTCTCTCCAATGTGTGTATCACTGCAGTGATGCCTCAGCCTCTACTCCTGCTCTCTCACTCTGCTCCTGGAACTCAGGTGCAGCATGGGTAGTCACACTTCCTGATTGTGATGTCATCAAGCTGCACCTGTGTCTCAGAATTGCCGTTTGCGATTTTCGCAATTTTGCGATTTTCGCAATTTTGCGAAATTCGCAAATTAGAAAGTTTAATGCTAAATGAACGCTATTTGGGTAATCGCTATTCATTTAGCGAACTTTAGCGAATCGCTATTTTTTTGCGATTATTTGTTTACATACGGTTTTGCGTTTCTCAAATAGCGATTCGCTAAAATTCGCTATTTGAGAATCGCAAAAGGGGACTTTGATACATATGGCCCAAAGACTTTTTTAACTTTCTCAGAAATACTTATTTAGTATCACCTTGGCTAGAGCTTTGGATAATCACCGTGTACTGTGCAACAGTCTTCCTGTCTTGGACTAGCCAAGAGTAAGGAATGGAACACGCCTCAAATTCCAACACCGTTAAACACTGAGGGGAATTTTACTTCAGATAGAGGGGCTAAGATGGATGACATATTGCAATACAATAGATCAGACCCCAATTGGAAGGGATGGTTGGTTTGGCCCACAGACACGAACAGATGTCAGGAAAGATTCAGGGGTACCACCGAAGGGTTTAGTATCCATAGGCCAGACCCACGATATGTACAACGAGAACATCCAGGGGTAGTGACATCATATAGTGTTGGGAAGTTATGCCTCGTTTGGCTAAAGACCTCAACACTACCCCAGGTGAAACAACACTTGTCCTTACTCACAGAGGATGTGGACCTACGGGATTTTTTATTAGGTCCCAGAAAACCACGTCAAAAACATTTTTTATATGCTGTCTATAACGAAATCTGGAAAATCTCACAACAAGAAGCAGCAGAGAGATTAAGAGAAATAGATAGAATTAACCTAGAAAAGGCGTTAGCCATAGTTGACAATGGCATGACTACATTAACATCCAGGATATATTCACTAGGAAACATTGTATCTTCTGCTATCGAAGTATTAGAACAGGATTTGTCCATATTGCAACATGGACAGTCACAGTTACGTTCTATTATTTTGTTGAGCTGGACGCTGCAGTCATTGCGCGCCGGTTATGTGCCTTTGCGTTTTATCAACAGTACGGCCTTGTTTTCTGCATACAATCTAACAGAAAAACATGAAAACGGCACAGAGGGGAGCAAAATATACAATGCTGCGTATTGAAAAGCTGGTTAAGTTACCCTTTACTGTGGCAGAGTCACCGTCCACAGAGTGGTTAATCCACGGCCATATAACATTACCGGTCACAACTTTCCAGTTTCAGTATTGCCTAGAACAGCAACAGGCAGGCAGATATGAAAAAATGGGTAAGGAATTCATCAAGGAATCCTGGGATTTACCATACAGATTTCGATGCAGGAGTGGTGATCTGGAAGTGCTTCTAAGCGGAACTAACTGCGAGAACGCGCTAAGTGGATCTCTCATATGCCAGGATATTATGCTACACTGGGCTTGTAATGGGTCTGTGGTGAACTTGTCCTGTCATTTAAGAGGTACCCCGGCAGCTGTGATTAATCCGGTGTTCAGGCTTCTCTCGAATGGGAGTTACTTGATGCTGAATGATCAAGGTTGTTGTGGGATGCTTCCGGGGATCGCATATCTAGTCACCGTGAGCTCCAGGGTTACTTGCTTTATGCAAGTATTGTTTCCACCAACACATACAGTCAGGGAGGCGCCGTTATGGCCTTCGCTAGATGTTTCCTTTATGCGGTTTGATACTCTGAGCAGAATGAAAGCCATGCTTTTACAGCAAACCGTGCCCTCAAACTCCGCCCGGGAGACTTTTGATCTCCAGACCGCAAGGTCCTCTGCAGAGATACAGGCACTTATACGTACAAACTGCCCCTTCCATTTCACAGAAATGGTAAGTCGTATCTTTAACATGTCTGATACGACGGGTATTGTACACCTATTTAAGGTTCAGGAATGTTAAGCACCTTTCAGACGGTCCTCGGAGTTATACCCAATTTTATACATTCCGTCTTTGGAAGCATTTTTGGAGGGCTTCCGCTGATCCTGTTTCTAATAGCAGGAATCCTGATTGTTACCTTTCTGCTACGCAATGGACGTCCCAGCCACCAAGGAGATAGCAACAGCTCTCCTGGAGCGCAAATACCGTGATCACATGGTACAACATCTGGGCACACCTTGCCTACGGGAACGGAGCGCCTCTAGGTTCCTGTCATTTAGACCAGTCTGGATGGACTGTGTCCTACCTGTTCTCCGATGCCTGTTCTGCAGAGAAGAATGCGTGTTGGACCTCTGCCTGACACTTCCATCGGTTGCACCACCGGACATTGATGCTTTACTGGACCCGATAACGGCCCATGTTCTGCAGTGTCCTCAGCACATTCCCATGTTGTTGGCAGCATTCTTAGAGCCACCACAGGTAGTTTGTGCTCCTGTTATTTATTTATTTATTTTATTTATTTATTGAGTTTTATATAGCGCTGGCTAGACCCGGAGGTATCAGTGCGCTTTACATGAGGAAGAAACATTGTTTCAGAACATGGTTACAAAGTTACATCAGTAACTGGAGTGTAGTTACAGGAATTACAGGAGTACAAAAGCATAGCATAAACGTGAGGTAAAAAATAGGCAAGGGGAGAGAAGATTAGGGGAGATAGGGAAGGAATAGGGGAGGTAGAAGGAGAATAATGGAGGGAAGAGGAGGGGAGGGTGTAGGAGGCACAACGGGGAGACGAGGAAAAACAGTGTCCGACGTCCGGCTGGGTAGGTGACGGCCGAGGGGTGAACCAGAGCCAAACTCCTCTATAGCTGCGTGGGACAGCTCCACCGGTCATCGGCCAAAGGTTGCTCGGGCACCGCAGTACATACAGAAAGGTTATAGTTTCCGCCTAGGGGGGCATAGTCCAAAAATTCCATCGAGCGCGCCGGTCACTGTGTATGGTGCTGTGCTCCCAGCGGTAATGGGATCAAAAACCAGGCCTCCGCTGTGTGAGACTCCCTTGTGTTGTGGACTCTCTCAGAGGGGTCTCTGAGACTCCAGGGCATAAATGCTGGATCCCTCCCCAACAAGGGGAGAAGGAGTGCTTTGGAAAGGGGCCCACTCATGGTGGCCATTATTAGAAAATTGGTGTCAGATGTCCCCAGAGGCGGCCATCTTAGGGTCAGGCATTGGGCACAACTCACTACACTCCTCGCGTTTTCACTATTGCCTGCGTGAGGGGTATTGAGTCCAGGCCTTAGTGAGGTCACCTTGTCTGAGCCTTCCTCAGCCCCTTTGCCAGCCCGTGATGCTCTTCAGGTGTCAAGTCAGTGGGTTCCCCGCAAGCCCCAAGGTGTCTTCTGTACCTTATTCCCAGTCCTCTTCACGGTTTGGGTGCCATTTCGTCTTCAGTTCCCCCCTTGATAGTCAGTGCATCTTTCATCACCCATCGGCCACCCGGGGCCTCCACCTCCAGAGAGAATAACCCTGCGACTCTGTTAAGTGAGTCGGTCATGCAGCCGATGTGTAGTTGTGCGCGGGGTTTGGTATGGCTCACACGGAGATCTTGCAGGCCCCTGGGCGGCGAAACACCCAGAAGAACTGTCCAGAGATAGTGCAGTTTTTGCCCTACCTCTAGTGTGGGCGTCTAGCCAGCCACGTGTCCCCAGTTGCAGCATGAGGTGTTCTGTCCTCAGCAGGTGCCATCTTTGAGTCAGGCACGGCCAACCTCTATTTCGGGTATGATTTTTTTATATGGAAATGCCCCCCTCCCGATAATTACCGGGCATTGCGGAGTTTACTGCTGCCGCTGGGAAGCTGTTTCACGGCTTTCTCGGGGGTTATTCATCTATCCCCGTTGTGTGGCCGTAGCGTGGAAATGGCGTCTGCCGCGCGTCCAGTTTCGTGCTTCTCCCACTCACCAGAACGTTGAGCTAATCCTGCTGCTCACCTTCCACCGGTAGAGGAGAGCTCCGAGTGTGGGTCTCTTCTTTGTGGGCACCTGGCTGCTAGGTCTCCGGATCCCGGATTCAGCCTTTTTAGGGCTTGTACGGCGTCTGCTGCGTCCCGATCCTCCGCTAATCGGCTGTCGTCTGGCTACTTTTGGATGATGTTGCTCGCCTCAGTGCCATCCGCCACCGTTGCCGCCGATCCCCAGGTACATTTCCATGTTTTTTTGGCGTGAAAAGCGCGATGACTCCTCTCCAGACGTTAGGGTCCCCACCACGGCAAACAGGTGATCATGGCCTCGGAGGAGCACCGCCGGTTCCTCCGTCCTCCGTCGGAAAATCGCACAACTTTCGGCGTTTCATGGGCCTGCTATACTGCACCCCGGTACTCGATTCTTGGACCGGGGAGCGCTCCGTATTGGGCCGATGTGTGGGATGAGGTCGGTGCTTCAGAAACACCGCAGGATGATGTCGGATGCTACCGCTCTGGGATGGTTTTCCCTGAACACTGGCCTCATAATTTATGCTAGTGGATTCTTAGTTTCTTGGAATACAACAGGACCACCATCTCCTGCATAATAACTGTGTATAAAGTTCATTCCCGACGTCATCCTAAGTCCGACACTGGCACAGCAAGGTAGAACCCCTGGGGATACCTTAGGGTATATAAACATCACATCTTGCCGGGTTAGGAAGAGGAGATCAGGACTTCCCGGCCGACACACTGACGCAAGACGCTGAGGTTCCTGCATGCAGATACTCCAGCTCGCAGTGGTCTGACATCCCTTGCGGGGTGTTCAGCTCGAGACCAGAACAGGGTCCCGCAGTCTCACATCAGGTAATGGGGTTGGCTTTGTCCTAGAGGGATTCTTGGCTTTACACCTACTCACATGCTAGGTACATTTAGGTACATCTAGTTAGGGTGCATCATAGGAGTACGCATTTTATTGCCATGTATTTTATATGCTTACCTTAAGTTATGATTTTAGCAAAATGGTAGAAACCTACCATCTGTTTACTTTCTTAGTGCTGCTACTCATTTATATATGCTACTGTCTACTGGTGATTTCAGTACATTTATTTTACGCAAGAATAACGACTGTTCAATAAATGCTTATTGAAAAACGTCCCAACCGTTTATTCTGTGTATCTCCCTGAGAACAAGTGAGCACGAGTGACCGAGCGAAAAGTAAGTTACTGTTTTCACGGTCCTGAGGGATCAGGGTTGTCATGTTCGATAGTTGCCAAGAACTATTCTCTCCTTGGTAAGAGGAGGTTATAGTGGCATTGCGAGCTAGCTGGTACACAGGCTAACATACCCGGTGGGGGTGTCTGGAATCAGTCTGGACATCAGTCCCGCAGTGTATGTTGTCTAAACGCGCAGATCCTATATAGGTCTTATAGGAACTACACGACAATCCGTCACCATTGTGACGGGGTAACTCATCCTCTGAGATCGAAATCAGGCCCATAGTCTTTTTTTTTGTTTTATTTGGCAGCCAGTTTTATACTGCTAGCTCCTATTTCGCAGTCAATTGGTGTTATTTTGAGTAGTTTTTACAGGAGGCATGTCATGGTTATGTGCTGCTGTTCATCACAACAGGAAAGTCCTTTTAAAGGGCTTTTTTTTTAAGGGTTTTGAGGGTAGGGGGATGTAGGATAGATTTGTAAAGGTTGGGTAAAGTGTTGTTTAAGAGTTTTTGGTATGTTTAGATGGGTTTTTGTTTTTATTTTGCACTATGCTTTTGTGTCGCATTTTTTAAAATGCATTATTAATGTATGATTATTTTATTGCTAAAATATGCAATGCTATCTATGTTTTCATGATTAAGGGCCTGATTACGAATTTGGCGGTCCTGGAGCAGGCTGCCATGTCAGTGCCCCACTCCAGGACCGCCAAACTCGACATCCGCCTGACCGCCAGATTACAGGTAATTTCGTTGCCTGTTGGGCGGGCGGCGTGGCTGTCCCCGGCAGTGCAGTTTAAAGGCTCATAGTGAGCCTTATAACTGCACCGCCGCAGGTCTGCCAATGGAAGTTCCTGCACGGCATGGACTGAGCAGTTCATGCCGTGCAGGAACAGGGGTGCATTCACACAGGGGGGCACAACATGCATATTGCTTCCCCAGACTGCCATACCACTGCCAGGAATCGTGGATCCTTGGCATTTGCGGAGGTCCCAAAATGCAGTCGTACTACAGCGGTCGGACAGCTGGTGCGTCAGTCTCCAACCACCACTGCACCTTCACCACAGGTTCAGCGGTCCGATGGACTGCCAAACTCGTAATCAGGCACTATGGGGCCGATTCTGAGGCGGGTTGGAAAAGCTTCCCGACCGAATCGGTTGGGAAATGGTGTCCGACCCACTCGGATCGGGAAAGTCCGACCGGCGGAGTAGGATGCATCCGGATGCTTCCAGATACGATTTGGTTGAACTCCCATTGACTTCAATGGGAACATTTGTTCCTAACCTCATCAGAATTGGGCCCTCGGTCGGGAAGACACGTTCCCGATCCGATTTGGAAGGAGCAAATGCCGTTAGGAGGCCTTCCTAACCGCATCAGAATCAGGCCCTCGGTCGGGAAGCTTTTCCAACCCGCATCAGAATCGGGCCCTAAGTGTTGTGTATGTATTTATTTGGGACGGTAATGTATTGTACAAGTGGGTGTGTAACGTTTCTTTTACAAATTTGTGTTTACGAACAATTCAATGGGAAGTTGGAGTTTATGTTATTTGGGGAGGGAAATCTGTTTTTGTGTATTATAAACCAATTGTTTTTACTTAGATTTCCTTATTTTTCGGGTTTCCTGGAGCGGATATTTTTAAAAAATATTTTTTCTGGGTTTTTTTATGGAACATACAGATTTTGAATGGTCTCGAGGGACTTCAATTGGATTGTTAATATTTTTGCATTATCTGGGGCCTTTTTGTATTTATTTTCCTTTTTTTCCGGTTGATTACTATTTTTTGCTGTACAGATTTAGGGATCACTGACAAAATATCGAAGGTCAAAAATTCGACCTACAAAAATATCGCAACAAAAATATCGATGTCAATAATATCGAAATCCTATCTACAACATGGTAAGTACAAAAATATCAAAAAACAATATCGATGTCAAAAATATCGTTATCAAAAATATCGTTTTTTTTGTTGTTAAAAATAATATGTAAAATAAACTAAATAATACTTATAATTAAAATAAACATAGTTAAAAATATTTTATAATTTTTAAAATTAATAAGTAACATATATAATTAAATAAAACATTAATTAAACATATACATATAATATATAATATATATACTTACTTAATAATCAGTTTGAATAATTATTTTAATAAATTATAAATTATTAAAAAATATTATAAATTACAAATACATCTATACACATAAAACAATAACATAAATAAAAATTAAATAATTATGTATAACAAATTAAAAAAATTAAATTTACTTATAATATTTTTAAAATTAATTATATACTATATTAACTAAAATAATACAAAAAATATTAAATAGCGTAGGGAATAAAACTACTATTACAACCCCCAAAAAAACAACAGTAAGAAAAATGTTGGATAGCGTAGGGGTAAAAATTACTATTCCCACTCCAGAGAGTGCAACAGTAGGGAAAGTGTTGGATAGCGTAGGGGTAAAAATTACTATTCTAACTTCAGAGAGTGCAACAGTAGGGAAAGTGTTGGATAGCGAAGGGGTAGAAATTACTATTCCCACTCCAGGGAGTGCAACAGTAGGGAAAGCGTTGGATAGCGTGAGGGTAAAAATTACTATTCCCACTCCAGTGAGTGCAACAGTAGGGAAAGTGTTGGATAGCGTAGGGGTAAAAATTACTATTCCAACTCCAGAGAGTGCAACAGTAGGGGAAGTGTTGGATAGCGTAGAAGTTACAAATAACATACTTATAAATAAATAATTTTTTTAAAATAATTAATGAATTATTAAATAACTCTAAACTATTTACAAATACCAATAAATAATTATTAAAAACATAATCACCAATATAAAAGTTATTAACAATAAATTAATAATAAATACCAATAAATAATAATTAATAAATATTAATTACTAAATAATAAATATTGAACACTAAAATATTGTTAATAACAAAAAACATATAAATTATTAAAACTTAATTACCAATTAACTAATATTAAACAATTAAATGCTTTTTTATACCAATAATAATAATAATTAAACATTAATTATCAATTAATAAATAATTCTTAATATATTAATTAAATTTATCAATAAATAATATTTAATAATATTTCATTACCAATTAATGATAAAACAACAATAAATTAATTTTTAGAACCAAAAAATTGTAATTTAAAAAAATTACCTATTAATAATTAATATCCAATAAATTAGGGGCTCATTACGATACCCGGCGTAAAAAAATCCGCCAGGCATGGAAGCGGCAAAAATCCGCCCGCACACACCGCCTGAACACCGACCACGCCATTACGATTACACAAACCGAAAACCGCCATCGGCGGAAAATCACACAAAATACCGCCCGCCATCGTCCGAGTCGGAGTCAAACCGCCCGCCACGGACGGAAACACGCACGACAACACAAAACCGCCCGCCCACACGGCCGACACACCGCACGTGAAATTACGATCGCACCGCCATGAGCGCGGAAAAACAACAAATATACCGCCCGCCAGCGCAAACAACGCCGATGAGAATCGACACGGCAGAAGCCATGGCGCCCACGTACCTGCACAGAAACCATCCGCACACAAAACCAATAGCACACAACATGGCCAACAAGTCCACACAGCAAGGCACACACAAATACACAAGCACAGTACACATCCCGAAAACACCCCCCGGACAAACAAAAAATACAAAGGCCAGAACCCCAGACACAACACACCTGAAAACAACAGACCATGAGGACACACCCACATAGGTGAGTACAAAAGCAGCACTCCCACAGACCACAACCCCTTGCTACATTGCAAACCAGAGAGGAGAGGAGAGGACACAGTGACACAGCAAGGACAGCAGCACACCACAGAAACGCACACATCACTACCACCACCACCACCACCACCACCACCAAACACCACCACCACCACCACCACCACCACCACCAAACACCGGCACCACAAACCCCCTGCACATTACACAACACACACCGCACCAGCACCACAAACACCATGGCACCACAAAGAATGCCCAAGTTCACGCCCATGGAGCTGACGGTCATGGTCGACGAGATCATCAAGGTGTACCCACAAATCTATGGGAACATGGTCCAGCACACACCACTAGCCACCAGAAACAGAATGTGGACCCGGATCGTAGACCAGGTCAATGCAGTCGGGACCCTGCCCAGGAACAGAACCGAGATAAACAAACGTTGGAATGACGTAAAGAGCCTGGTCAAGAAGAAGGAGGGCAAAAACAGAGAGCTGGCTGCCGTCACTGGCGGAGGGAATCCCGCGCTCTTTAAGACCTTCAAAGCGTGGGAGGAGAAGGTGCGAGTCGTAATCCATCCGGAGATCCTCGCCGGATTAGCAGAGGGAGTGGAGGCTGGTAAGTACAAACTAATGTATACCAGCACACCGCTATGTACTCACATGCGCAACTACCATGCCACAGCTCCCAGGGACAAACACCCCCATGTCCAGCACACAATACACAACACATCACACGCACATGCAACAGACACTACCACACACAGCCCAAACCGAACAACTGTAAGATGCGTGGGGACATGTGTACACTAAGCCAGCCACGTAACCACCAACAGGTCCCCAAATATGCCAGAAGCGCCACAACGAGCACCCACCACACCCATGTGTCCGCCACAGCTGCACTAACCGACAAGTAACAGGTAAGTGGCAGGAACACAAAGTGCAGTGGGTGGGACGGTGGACAGCCCAAGTACAACACACACCAGGCCCCAGTCCCACAGCACAGCAAGAAGGAGCATCCC